>CM052549.1:79033372-79053733 GCA_028533065.1 Trachops cirrhosus
CAGCACATGCGGCCTAAACTGGCAAATACTGGAGTCGTAGTTCCTGAGACTGGCTTTCACCAGAAGCCCCGACGCGCCTCAGAGCGTTGAAAAGCATTAAAAAGTGAGACTAGCCAAGAACTTGTTATATCATCATCGTCATCATCATCCTATCTTTACTATTGTTATTCTTTGTTTGCTTTTTTATATATAACTTTTATTTTATTGTTACCAGATCCCCAGTGTTTTTCCTTGAGTCCACCTTCCTGTGCCCCCTGGCCAAAAAGAATGCAGGAGTTGGCCGCATAGAAAGATACAAAAAGTAGTTTAAAATTGAAATTGGCCCACATGGAGGCAAGGAGCTTACACGCTACAAAACCGCCGACTCCCTGATGGCCTACAGGTTACAGAGTCCATGGGGCAAAATCACAAGGCACCTTGGGTTAGGAGTTCAGGGTCGTGCCGGGAGCTGATTGGTCGGAGGTGAGGTCAGCGTGATAAACCATTTCTTCAGGTCTTGGTTGGGTCGACCTTTGGGTGGAAACTGTTAGTGGTGTAACAAGCGCATGCAGTTACATCAAACTGTCCTTGTGGGCGTTGCCCAAAAGTCAGTTACAAACCACCAAACATGTGGAGTAGCTGTCCAGGTTGCCTAACACACACTTGTAAAGGTCACTCTGTCAATGTAAGTCTGCAAATTGGAAAAACATTTGCAAAAGACAGTTGCTTGGACACCATTAGCACGCCCGTTAGTGGTTGTAAAACACAAGTTATCATCAACGATGTCCCCAGGGGTGCTGATCATGATCCGGAACGGCTCTTGGTGGCCATTAACTGCCAGTCCAGGCCAGCTCGGACGACTGTCTCCTCCGCATTTAGGTCTGCTCCCTCCCTCGTCCTCATGTCCTCGTTGGCACAGCCTTCCCCTGGAGGCCTCCCTCGAACTGGAGAAGACCTTGTCTGCCTCGCACACGTCAGTGCCATAGGTTACCTCTCCCGGTGGTATTTTCATTTCAAAAAGAATGACAAGAGGATTCAAACGCCGAAGAAGATATTTTCAACCAGAGCACGTTCAAAGACTCTCTAAATCCACAGTCTAGCTCTGCCTGTGTCTACAGAAAATAAGAGACCGGGCGATTCTTAAAGGCTCTCACATGTGAAGTTTTTGCTCGTTTATCTGCAAGCTGGCCAGCCCATTTCTATTCACTGACGACTCTGTCTCCCTTTTGCTTCATCACCTACTTTATGTAAGTCTTTCTCCCCCTCCCTCACTGCCCCATTCCATATACAAAGGCGAGGGGAAGATGAGATCAGAGGGAAAATACCGAGTTAACTAGCACATAGAAACAACACACAAAGGAGCGCACGGTGCAGTGGAACACTCCTGCCACGAGGATTATCTGTTAGCATTATATTCCCATCGCCCCTACTCCCCTCAATCCTCCCTGCCCTTTGAAAAACTTAGATTCTATTTATCACAAGGTTCACATTCCCCATATACAGTATTCATTTTTAATATCTTGAAATCATAATCTCTCCTCCTATTTGAAAGTAAAATACTTTGACTTGCATATAACATCTGAATATTTCCTCCATTGCGGCAACATGTTGTGAGGGCCTGTGTATAGTCTGGGGGGGTGAGAACCCAGGGTAACCCATTGTGAGGGCCTGCGTGTAGTCTGGGGGAGGTGAGAACCCGGGTAACACATTGTGAGGGCCTGCCTGTAGTCTGGGGGAGGTGAGAACCAGGTTAACCCATTGTGAGGGCCTGCATATCATCTGGGGGAGGCGAGAACCCAGGTTAACCCATTGTGAGGGCCTGCATATCGTCTGGGGGAGGCGAGAACCCAGGTTAACCCATTGTGAGGGCCTGCATATCGTCTGGGGGAGGCGAGAACCTGGTTAACCCATTGTGAGGGCCTGTGTATAGTCTGGGGGGGGTGAGAACCCAGGTTAACCCATTGTGAGGGCCTGTGTATCGTCTGGGGGAGGTGAGAACCTGGTTAACCCATTGTGAGGGCCTGTGTATAGTCTGAGGGGGTGAGAACCCAGGTTAACCCATTGTGAGGGCCTGCATATCGTCTGGGGGAGGCGAGAACCTGGTTAACCCATTGTGAGGGCCTGCGTATCGTCTGGGGGAGGCGAGAACCTGGTTAACCTATTGTGAGGGCCTGTGTATAGTCTGGGGAGGCGAGAACCTGGTTAACCCATTGTGAGGGCCTGCGTATCGTCTGGGGGAGGTGAGAACCCCTCTTGCTCAGAGCTGCATGGGTGCTATGCATCTCTGTCATAATGTTGCTCATCTGTGTGATGTAGTTTTGCTTCTCACTAATTACAACCTTGTTTATATATTTTTGGTTAGTAGTGGAAAGTAAAAGGGACTAGTGTTAGCTACTTAAAGGCAGAGATGAGAAAGACGTTGGATTTGGAGGAGATTTATTGTTAAAACCAGTGACATTTGCTTTAGCCCATTTCAAGCGCTGGGCGAAACCCTTACGAAAACATTCGGGTGGACCATCGTGACCTTCCTGAGCATCTGACTCTGTCACAGATGTCACTAAAATGAACTCCTGGTGCCAGCTCAATTTCTCTTTAGCTCTGCAGACATGGTCGGACTGTTTGTTCTACATCCCATGTTAGCAAATAGAGGAAAGAACTTAAAACAACATCCAAAAGTACTCTCTCTGTGAAGGCTTTCTTCCTCAGTATTCCTATGTCATGATGTTTGAACAGACAGTCTATTAAGAATGTTCCTAGATGATAAAACTCGTGCACGAAAATCTCAACTTTTCTTCATGAAATTGCGAAAGAAACCACTCATTCACATCACAAAATTAAAGTACCGTTTTCAACACAAATGTAACTCTTCCATCCGTTGCCTTTGTTGAGCTTGGAAAACTCACAAAGTCAGTGACCTTTAAATCAAATTCAAATCTAGTTTCTTAGTTTCTTGCTGCAGTCCTTTAATATTACCGAACACATTTAAGAAGTAGGCAGGAAAAAAAGCAATTCTGAAATATTCTCACAAATTAGTTTCTTTTAACATAATCTTTAAGTCGGCCCTTGGACTCCCCAGATACCTGAGCAGATCCGTAGCTGACGTGGTTCCAAACCTCTAAGTCTGCACGTCATCTTTTTGTTTTTTTAATGTGATGAGCTCTGTGATAGGACTGCCAGCCACTTTCATGGTAGAGATGGTACAGTGGAGCTCTGTAGGGCTTCAGACAGAGTGGGAGTCAGTTTCTCAGTCTGATAAAACATCAATGTTCATTATCTGTTATCCCCTGGATACAGTTTTTAGAATCTTATTTTATTTGTTTGTTTAAAGATTTTACTTATTTATTTTTTAGAGAGAGGGGAGTGGAGGGAGAAGGAGAGAAACATCAATATGCGGTTGCCTTTCATGCACCCCTTCTTGGGGACCCGGCCTACCATCCAGGCATGTGCCCTGACTGGGAATCGAACCAGTGACCCTTTGGTTTGCAGGCCAGTGCTCAATCCACTGAGCCACACCAGCCAGGGCTAGAATTGTAATGTTTACCTAAGTGTGTACAATTGTTCATTTCCTCACTTCACTAATATCTTTTCGTGCATATTATGTTCCAGGCACAATGTGAACAATAGCAAACATATTAGACATAATATTTATTTGTGTGGAACTTACAGTATTATAAATATATAAAAATATTTTAAATAATCTAGCATAGTAGTACATCAGTGGCCAAGTCATTCTTATAAGAGACATTGAGTTATTTAAATAAGGAGAAGTTATAAAGTTATGTGCTATTTATAATAATTTCTGATAGATAAGTTATTTATTACCGAAGTCAGAATTTCCCAAACTTTAGTGATTTACATGTGATCTTCACAGGTTTTTCAAAGCCCACAGACCCTGAAGTTAATTATTTAATATATTTTTTCAATCAACTCATTTTTTATTTTCATCCAAAGCAACAATATCCATAATTTTTTTCCTAATGTGCTGTTAAAATTATTGTGGACATGTAGCATAAATAATATAATATGATACGATATTTCTCCAGGTGTCAGTGGTACACAGGCTTTGGAAAATCCTGGTTTCACTAAACCCTGGTACCTAATGTAATAATTCGCTTTTGTGAAACCGAAAACTTGCATGGCCTTCGACCATGAACTGTAACCAGCACAGATTGTCAAACTCTAATATCTTTCAGGAACATGTATAAAAGACACATGGACAAAACCCAAGAGGCGTAGGATCAAGGAGGGGGAAGTGGGGATGGCTGGGGTGGGTGTGTTGTGGGGGCAAAGTGGAGACAACAGTGCTTGAACAACAATTCAAAAATGTGAAAAAAATAAAATGTCCAATGTACCAAAAATAAATAAATAAATAAATTTAAGGAAGGCTTCTGCATCAGGGCTTTATTTTAAAACACAGATGTTATAGTTTGGTAGTAAAGGGCTAACCAGGACCCTCACCTGTCATTCTGCTAACAGGTTGTACATGCTAACCCAAGCGCCTGTGTCTGCCCACATCTGGCCTCTGTGAACATCCTCCTTCCCCTCTTCTGTCCTCCCAACCACACTGTGATTTAATGTTGAATGAGAAATTCCCCCGATCTGCATCTTTGCCCTCAAAGAGTACAAGCTGTCCTAAGACCTTTGAAGCGACCCTTGCCCCCACCCTGCTACTTCTCTCTGCCTGCCCGCCCCCGCCCTGTGTCCCCTCTGCCGCAGCCTTTACCAAACCAACGGTCCTGAGTGCCGGGGAAGGCTCATTATCCTTTCACAGAACTCTGAGCCAAAGAGAATCTTACTCACCCAGTCACACCCCATTTTACAGCTGAGAACACTGAGGCTTATGTTTTGATAGCCCCAACTTAAATGCTGACATTTATTTAAGTTATGTTAGGCATCATTATAGCATAAACCCCAACACTGATACTTAGAACACTTCATAAAAACACGTTTATATGCCCTGGCTGGTGTGGCTCAGTGGATTGATTCCTGGCCTGCAAACTGATAGGTCACTGGTTCGATTCCCAGTCAGGGCATATGCCTGGGTTGCAGGCCAGGTCCCCAGTTGGGGACGTGTGAGAGGCAACCACACACTGATGTTTCTCTCCCTCTCTTTCTCCCTCCCTTCCCCTCTCTCTAAAAATAAATAATGTCTTTAACAAAAACGCTTTATATTACTAGCTCTTTTACAATCATGATTTTACAAAGTGATTTTGCTTCTGTTATTTATAGTATTTATTCACCCAGCACCTCAGTCATTCGTCATTCATCACCCCCTTCTGAACATATAAACAACAGGACAATAAAGAGCTACTATTTAGCAAGCACGTTATGCTTTATGGGCACACCTTCGAGTGAGGCAGGGAGTATTACTGTCCCCCGTTAGGCATGAGACAACTGCCACATAGGTAGGTAACTGGCCTACACGCAGGAATTAAGTAGGAGAGTGGAGACCAGGTTTGTGTGACTTTGGAGGCCACCATCACTGTCACTTCATTCTTGATGCCATGCCAGAGGTATAAGACACTGCACAGATGTGTAAGGACACATCATATCTTTAACAGGCACCCAGTCTATTTCAAAGACAGAAGTAAAAATAAAATTTACCGGCGAGAAATCTGAATAACACGTGGCAGTTGTCAATATTCAAAGCTCCCTTGATAGGAGAAAAATTCGTGATCGTTGATAGACATTCGACACGTGCTGTGGAGGCAGTTCCTGTCAGAACGCTCCCCATTGTCACTTCGGGCAGTTGTGGAGCCAGGAGATGTTTGTAGCATGGTGACAAGAGCTTGGGGGAGTCCTTTGTCACGCTGGAAATAAGGCCAGCGCGGAGACCCTGGTGAACCAAGAGCAAAGCCCGTGGAGCGGGTCCAGCAGCTCCAAGTAAGTAGGTAGGACGTCCCTGGGAAAATTCTCTGATGTATCGTCCAGTGAACATCCCATTTCCCATCGAAATCTGATGGATCGTGGGCTCCAACATGATAGCAACTCGGCAGTAAGAGGCTCAACTTGGTTATCACGGGTAGAAAAATAGCAAGGGCGTTTCTAGTGGGATGGTGCTGTAAGTCTTCCTTATACATAAAAACATCTGCACTCTCGGAGCTCCTTAAATAGCTACTCCTGATTCCTTCCAGAAAATGTAATAAGGAAGCACTGCTATGTAGACACATGGGTTAGGGAATGGGATGTGAAAATATGGTTTTTTCTCTGTGATATAAAAGACGAACTAAGAAAGTTTCAGAGACAAAGGAAGAGAAATATAATTTCATAGCTTATCAAGAACTTCTTGCAGACACTTACTAAAATTCTTTGCTCATAGACAGGCTACTTTCACAGGAGGCTAATAATCCCTTCTAGCTCCAAACACACGTGAGTATGTGTGACGGACAGCCGGATGTAACAATCAGAGGTGCTGTAAGTCAGCTTTGCAGCCTCAGCTCCTCATCCGGAGCAGGCTGACATGGCATTTGTAGATTGCATGTTCTTACTGCGAGGGACACTGAGAGATTACGTTAAGTTAGTTATCAATCGCAGCGTATGGGTTCACTTCACTAAAATGCAATCTGTGTTCCAACAAGTCTCAGTCTGACCGAGTCTGCCAGTTTCGTGCCATAGACACTCGGCAAGAAGCTATAAGGGACGTGGACAGGTTGGTGGAGGCCCCAAACCCTGGGCATTTCAAATCAAACCCATGGTGTTGTCTGGAAGTATGGAATCAGATGATGCATATGAAAATATTTTTATATGGTAATATGTAGATATTAAACTATAGCATCTTGGTAAGTACAAAACAAATGTCACGAAGCATCTGGTCTCTATAGAACACTCTGGGGAGTATAACAATGAATAATTCATGCTCGCTAGGGATTTAGGAGTGAAGGGAGCCTCTGTGGTAATAGTGGTTTATATGTAATACCTATTGCAACAGAAGAGAAAAAACAAAATAGCTTATGATCTTCCTCATTTCCAGCTTCTTTTATTAATAAGCTCCTTGCACACTTTTCCTTATAGTATATGAGTCAGTCTGGTCGCATTGTTTCAGAACTAAACCCTTCTCCTCCCCTAACTCTGCCACACAAATGTGACAGTAGACGAAGCTACTGATAGAGACCCAGCTCAGCGATTTTTAGCCTTTTTCATCTCATGGCACATGTAAATTACTAATTACTAAAATTTGGGGCACACCAGAAACTGGTGCCAGCCTGACAAAAAATAGGTATAATTTGGATTTGTTCACACCAGACGGCTACTGTTGGGTTGTCTGTTCTCATTTTTTTTTTATTTGACAGTCTCAGGGAGAAGGGGTCAGGGCCCCTGACCACATAGTCAGGTACCGTATGCTGTAAACATTCTTGCAGCACACCCTTGGGCTGGGGCACCCCGGCTGAAAATCGCTGAGCCAGACTTCTCCGTGCAAGGCAAGTTCCACACCCGTTTAACTGCTGGCTCAATTCCTCATAGCTTCCCTAATCACTGTTGCTATTTTCTCTTTCTTTCAAAATTTTAGTCCACTGACAGAAATATACATCTGTGTGTTCCTGGAAACTCTAACAGGCAGATGCCCCAGCAGTCTACGAAGGTGATATTTGTTGGATTGGCAACATTATCATTCTCTAGACACCTTCCTTTTTACAGGATAAGAGGTGATGAAACCCTGGGAGCACAACCCTTTACCCAAACTCAGCGGATTGGTGGATAAAATAGAGAGATAAAATTTAATTTAGAATGAGAAATAATTATCCGGAAACCCTGACACTCAAAATTCACGTAACTGCTGCATCCTCTCCCTACCAGCCATCCTGCATCATCGGATGATTTGGGGGTTTGGGACCAGTACAGGAGGAATTTCGTAGACACCTGAACTGATGGGATCAGGCTGAGCCTGTTGGTTGCGTTATTTTACTACTTTAGCCTGTTGACTGAACTTGCCTCTCCACTGAATAGCCTCTTGAGAATCATCAACTGCTTCTACAACTCATTCATTTTTTCCAAGCTTCCAGGGTTGAACAAGTACCATCGTGGTCATTTCTTTCTTTCCATCCAAATGGAGTCAAACATTAAAGTTCATTCCTCCAGACCTACCATCGACCCATCTCTTAAGGTTAGTTGCCCCTTTCCCCACTCTGATTCGGGTGTCAACTTCAAAGTTCCCCTCGTTGAGAGGAATTTCATTCCTCTCATATGTTACATTTTAGGGTCCTCTTTGTTGACTCTCGTAGGCACGCCCAACGTGGCCTCCAAGGGGAGACGCCCTACCGGGCAGCATTCTGCAATGTGAATACTTACATTGATTGTCAAAGTCTCCAAGACAGCAATAGCTGGTTGGTTCTCAGATGCACACCTTTTGCACTGCTTTAACTTCCCTGAAATCAGCACGCATCTCATCGTTGATGGTGTTGCACCTTCTCTGCAGGCTGTACAGTGAAGCCTGGGTGTGGCTGGAGCACCTGAATGTGCAGGGTAGGCCCCAGTGGCTTAGGAGAAAATCCTGGACACTGTAGGGGAGCCCTCTGTAAGGACGTCTCTATGGACGGCACTTTTATAGACATGGAGGAACACTCTGTGGGAACATCAGGGATTTCGGTTGCGAATGTTTCAGGGGAGTTGGACTGTGAATGTGAAGAAGTTTGCAGGATGCCTTACGCAGTTCATTTCACTGTCTTCAAGTAGGCAGTGAAGTCATATCATTAAATAAAATTAAAAGAGCCCTTTTAAGATGTTTTATCGTTTCCTTTTTTAATGGTACATAAAATAGTCCTAGATCTTATAATCCATGACCTCCTAAATGATGAAATATGATAATGTGTTTTTAAGTGATAGTTCGTCCGGGTACATATATTGGCTGTTTTGGAAATGCCTGCGAGGTAAAGTCAACTTCTTTTTCAAGATGGACGAATCTTCATTTATTTGCCCGCCTGTGAAGGAGGATGGTAGGAAGTCATCACTCTTGGTCCAAAAGATGTAGAGGGTAAATTTAAGTGATATTTTCAAATTCTGTCCAGTAGTAAATGAAAAAAATGAAAGCTTTTTATTCATCATGTGTGATAAACAGCTATTTTATTACCATATAGTCAAACCCATTATATAATTTGTATTTTTTTTAAAAAAGCTGGTAGAGAAATTTCCCTTTGGTAAATGAGATAGGGAAACGAAAATGTCATGTGTGAATCTATAGGTGGAATCTGCTAGAAGAGCAGGCTGGCGGCACCACGGCTGTTTGCAGGGGGGATTCGGGCTTCTTGTCTCCTCTCGGCTTCGGCAGATGCTCCTGGGGAAGAAGAGACTCGGGTAGAGAGGCTGCATCTCAGTGCTCACTGGGCTTCTCTGCTCTGGCCTCTGTGGGGCGCCCTGCAAACCCACGCCCCCCACCCGCCCTCTGAGGCCCATTGCAGCCCCTACGCTCATGGGACAAGGCTGCTCCTCTGATGGCCTGTGGCCTTCTTGCAGAGAGGCTGATTGACTGATGCACAGGGGCGGCCCTCCCAAGAAGCCCAGGGACCCTTTCTGGAACCTGCAGGCCAGCTGGCCCCAGCAGTCTTTATGCGTGTGGCCCCGGGCCTTCTGCCTGCACTTCCTGTCCACAGAAACACTTGCGCGAAGCCCCTCTCCTGTGGTCTGATTCCATGGCGTATCCCCAAAGGTCACTTCCAAGTCAGAAGCAGCTGTATTTACAGGCCTGGGTGGATCAGCTTACCCAATCAAAGATGGTAATTAAATTGTATTATTTTAAATATATGTCATTACATATTGAATTATTTTATATGGTTCTCTAATTATTTAGAGCAACATAGAAAAAATATTATTACAATGAATAAGGAATGACATAACTTTGGTGAGTAACTATATATATACACACAAAAAGTTGTATGTATAATTTACATTCTATATATAAAAATATAAGATATATAATACATAATATATTACATAATATATATTAAAAGTATATATAAATATATAACTAGGTATATGGAATAGGTAATTTTGAATATAATTGCATATATAAAATTTTGCATATATAGAAAAGTGTGCATATATATACAATCACTCACCAAAATTATATATAAATAAATAATTCATAAAATATAACAACTTATATATTACATTTTATATATTATTGATATAAATATAAAAATCTGGCATTACTGCTAATTTGAGGTCCAACTATGAAGCTTATAATCTGCCCTTAATAAGTTTAGGTGGAACTAATTGACCAATTTGGTTTTCATTATTGCCTATGAAATTCTTTTTGTGTTTTACTGATCTGAAGGAGTATCTAGGGAGAAGGCAGGAAAAGGAGAGAGATGGGGCCGGGTAAGGACTGGGGCAGAAACGTCACAGAAATTCCCAGCGCCCCGTGTGGGTGCTGGGCTGTGATCCAGTGGTGGTGTTGTGCCCCGCGCAGGGACAGCGGTCAGGGCTGGCCTCAGACGCAGACTTGCTCTGCTCACGTCCGCCCCTGCGGAGAATGGGGCGCCTTGTCTCATTCACGCAACGGCCCCCTCTGGGTAACCATGGGCCAAGGAGTGGAAACACATTCTTCCCACCCAGGCAAAGAGAGTCTAAAATTACACCCATAAAAAGGCGCTGCTGTGTTAATCATTACCTTTTCTAGGCACTCTCTTTCCACATCCAGCGACACTTCAGAGTGGAGTAGTTTAATTGGTACCTTTTGGGGTCATTAGAACAGGCATCAAAGGAATTTACTCAGAGGAAGGCAGTGAGAAAAAGAGAGAGGGGCTGAAAGCAGGCTTCCCTTCCTTGGATCACCCGAGCACCCCAATATCTGGATCCTGGCCACATCTCATTAACCACGCACTTTCTATTTGATGTAAAGCCGGAAGCGCTGGCACTTGAGCATTAGCACTATGATTAAAATATCCCGAGAATCTCCTCAATTCGGAAATGATATAGGGACAAGACTCATGTCAAGAGCTCATAAAGCTAGAGCTCATAAGACACTTGTCAAGAGAAATTTGATGCCTGCACTCCCACCAGTATCCAATTGGCAAGTCTTCCTGTGTGCATTTCTCGTCGGCTGCATACCACAGGCGATCGAAGGAGACCAGAGGACCTCAGTCCCGCTTTCCGCGTGGCTGCTTAGGCTTGTATTTTCGCTCATTTAAAATGTTTCTGCTTCATTTTTGAGCTCGATGTGGCTGGGACTTTGTATAACCCTAAAGATTACCTAAACTTGCCTCTAATGCAGGTTGGGGCTGAAAGCCAGGCTTATCGAGTTGGAAGCGTTCTGTTGAAGAATCATCCATCTAAGGCCACAGCAAAGATTTATTGAGACTCGGCAAAATCCTGCCAGTCCATTCTTCACTGCTCGCCTCGCTCCCGAAGATAAGACATCCTTTTAAAGACAGAGAAGACGCATAGTGCTATTTCCCTTGGAACCTCATGATGGAGAACTCAGTATATTTGAACACCCACCATAGCATTTGCTTATAATTATTTTACATTTCTTTTTTGTGTTTTTTTTCTTTCATACCAGAATTAGAGGAGAAAATGGCATTATGTGAAAATAAAGCTATCAGGAGCAAGAGGTCTTGAAATATATCTCTCTGTTTTCTGAATAATCGCAAGACCATGGGCAAATCAATTTGCCTTCTTAGGCCTCTGGTTGGTTTTGTTTTTTGTTTGTTTGTTTGTTTGTCTTATAAAATAAGACAATTGCACTAGACCAAATGTAAGCACTCATCCAACCATAAATGTACCGTGTGGAAAATGAGTTACTCAGATTTATTTCTAAATCAAAACAGGCTATTTTATAAACTGTAGGATTACTTTGTAGAGTCTCAGACTTTCTTTATTTAAAAGAAGAAGATGGAGGCACTAGATATGTTTAGGGCCTCCTTAGTCTAAGAAAGTTAATTACCTGGTCCGAAGGAAAAGGGGGATGTTCTACAAGGACCCCACCATGTTGACAAAGGATAGAGCCATTGCCAGGCCCTGCGTCTGGATCTAGACATCTAAGTGCTCAGCAGAGACTTGATGTGTTTCCAAAACCCAATTCCAAGTTTCCAGTGGAGACATGAACTTGACCCAGCTGGGGTCAGCTCTCTCTTCCCAGGACACTCAGCTGTAACCTGGTCGCTAGGGTCATCTCAGACAGACACCTCAAATGACCCTTTATGAGGGGACAGTTCTTAAATAAGAAGCCACAGTGTGGGCAGATGTACTGAACTCTACCAACAGAAGTGCCTGCCTGTCACCCCTTCCAGCTATAGGACCCCCAAAATTTGAGTAGTTAAATATATAAGATGGAATATTGCCTTAGGTTTTCATTCCTGACTACCCAAGAAAATCAGTGTGTGAACTACTTTCTTCTCCGCATCCATACGATGACTTATCAGATGACTGGAACCTCGCTAATCGAATGCACCACTATGTTCTCACATCACAGCCCCAGGCTGTGATGGAGGGACAGCTGGGACAGTCTGGGGCCAGAACAGAGACCTGCTCAGCCTCTAACTGACACGTATGGGAACCGTGGTAGGGCATCAATAATTCAGACCCTGGTGACAAGGGCTGGCACACCGCGGGCTTGTAGACAGGGGCCTCATCACTTATTCATGTTCGAGACGCGTTTACTTATTCATGGAGAGGCTGCAAGAGAGATGCAGCAACAAGCGCTGAGAAAGAGCACCACCCCGCACGACCGGGGAACGTGGTGATTCCTCGTGGACAGGGCTGCGGGCTCTGGAGGCCCCGCAGGAAGGACTGGACACCAACCCCTGGCGTTTCCAGTGATCCACTTATTCCTGTTTAACCTTTGCTGGCGCCATGAATTGAGAACAACTCTTACTACTACTTTGTCTTATAAAACCACGGACATTTAGAATTGAGTGTCTCCTGAGAAATGGTCAAGAACTTACTCTTTATTTTATTTGAGAAACAAAGCTCTGGAGAACAGAAGCAAATTCCTTAAAAAAAAAAAAATCACACACCTGGTTTGTAAAAGTCCTAAGACTGGAACTTAAATGTGGTGGCGTTCCCTCCACCTCGCCCTGCTTTCTGGACCGAATTCGATTAATCATGATGCCTGGTTTGTGCGACACTCCCAGTATGCATCACTAAGTAAACATTTATTTAGTAATAAATATATATATATATATATATATATATATATATATATATAGTAGGGACCTGTGAACCTGTCATCCACCCCTCCCCCAAACACAGCGGGGCCTCTGGCGATAACAGACTGAACTTAGGGTGCTTTGCATCCACAAAGAGGCAGCTGTCAGCCTGCATCCTATATTTCCTTGATGTCCTTTCTGTCGCTCCCCAACACGTAGATGTAGTCCCTAAAAAGCATCTATCTGTAGTTTCTTAAGGCTTACAAAAAGTACATCATGCTGTGATTAGCTTCGTGTTACCGACTAAGGTTCAGCCACATTGCTGATAATGCGTCTCCCAGACCACAGCATAGTTCCCTCTCCCGTTAGAGGCCGGTGGGTGGTCTGTACGTTCTCCTGCTGTGTGAACCGTGAGGCTATGAATATTCCTGTGACTGTTTCTTGTTCCAAAGACGCAAGGCTTTCCGAGGGGCATACACGGGGCAGGAATCTCTAGGTAAGAGCCCGTACAAAAATGTTCGGCTTTGCAAAGCAGTGATAAATTGTGTCCCAAGGCGGTGGCACCGATGTGCACTCCGTGATCGCCGTGGGAGACCCTGGAGAAGGGGGTTTATCAGAGGTCGGAGGCTTTTTCTCCCAAGGGCCGCACAGTAAATATTTCAGGCTTCGAGGGCGGTTCTCCCCTCTGCTGCTGTGCCGGGAGCAGCCGCGGGCGGCACGTCAGGGAACAGGCGTCTGTCCCAACAGCACTTGCTTCACGGCCATGGACACTGGAATCTCGTAAATTCGTCACATTACAAAATGCTGTTCTTCCTCTGTTTTTTTTTTTTTATTTTAATCATTTAAAAGTGTAAACAAATGTTAGTTTGTGGGTCGCACAAAAGCAGAAGGCAGACTGTGGATGTCTTCTCTTCCTTCCTACCTTCCTTTCTTCTTTCTTTTTTTTATTTGTTCAGGAATGTATCGATAACTTCCTATGTGTCATGCACTGTCCACATAGTGAGGATTCTGTCGGTAAATGGAGGGCGCAATGAGCAAACGGTGACAGGGGTTACAAAGACAAGTCTCAGGGGACATGGATATGGAGAGAGGAGGGGATGCTTTAGACGGAATGCTCAGGAAAGCCCTCTCTGATAGAATGACATTGAGCCAGGCTCTTATTTTGATTTTATTTTTCAACTACAGTCGACATTCAATATTATGTTATATTATTTTCAGGTCCACAGCGTAGTGGTTAGACAATTATGTAATTTACAAAGTGACCCCCCCCCATACTTCTAGTGCCCATTGACACCATACGTAGCATTGCAATGTTATTGACACTGTTCCCTACGCAGGACTTGACAGCCCTGTGATGCTCCTCTAACCACCGATCTGTACCTCTCCGTCCCTTCTCCTTGTTCGCCAAGCCTCTGAACGCCCCCTTCCATCTGACGACCCTCAGTCTGTTCTCGGTACCCATGCCTCTGTTTCTGTTTCATATGTTTTGGGTTTTCTTGTTAGATTCCACATATAAGTGAAATCATTTGGTATTTGTCTTTGTCTGACTTATTTCATTAGCATAATGCCCTCCAGGTCCATCCGTGTTGCCACAAAAGGTAAGATTTTGTTCTTTCTTATGGCCGAGTAACACCCCATTATACCCCTTCTTTATCTAGTTGTCTGTTGATGGGCACTCAGGTTGCTGCCATACCTTGGCCACTGTAAATAATGCTGCAGTGGACATAGGGGTGCTTATATCTTTTCAAATTAGTGTCTTGGATTTTTTTTCAGAAATACGCCCAGAAGTGGAATTGCTGGGTCTTACGGTACTTCTATTTGTAATTTTTCCACGGTGGCTGCACCAGTCTGCATTCCCACCAACAGTGCACGAGGGTGCCCCTTCCTGTACATTCGCAACAACACTTGTTTGTTGATTTCTTGATGACACCCATTCTGACAGGTGTGAGGTGATATCTTGTTGTGATTTTAATTTGCATTTCCTTGATGATCAGTGACATTGAGGATCTTTTCATGTCTATGGGCCCTCTGTATGTCCTCCGGAAAAGTGTGTATTCGAATCCTGCACCCATTTTTTAGTTGGATTGTTTTCTTTTCTTTTTTTTTTTTTTTGGTGTTGAGTACTATGAGTTCTTTATACATTTTGGATATTAACCACGTACCAGATTATCATTGGCATTGAACTCTTACATTTAGATGAGGGATTGAGATGTACAAATATCTGAGCAGAAACTATTTCCGTGAGAAAGAAGAGCAACTCTGCACACCTCCTCTGAACCTCACTATTCGTGTTCCTAATGCCACACTGGACGTTTCTTCCCAAAAATACCTCAGGCTCCTCTGACTCCGATTTGCAGTCTGAATTAGCCATCCGTGGCCACCTTGGATTCCCCAGCTTGGGGACAGGTGTCTCTATCAACCCATCATCCTGATCAAACCCTTTTAAGTTTGCTTGCCTCTTTCTTCCCTGGATCCAAAGCATCTATTTAATCCACAAACACTTTTATTTTTATTTCCTTAGTATCTGTATAAGTTTGCTAGGGCCGCCATAACAAAACACTGCAGACTGGGTGACTTACACACCAGAAATTAATTTTCTCACAGTTCTGGAGGCTGAGAGTTCCAGATGAAGGCGTCGGTACAGCTGGAGTCCCTGCGGCCTCTGTCCTTGGCTGGCTTGCAGAAGGCCACCCTCTAGCTGTGCCCTTCCGTGGCCTGTTCTCTCTGCGTGAGCATCCCCACTGTCTCTCCCTCTTCTTATGAAGACGCCAGGCAGGACTGGATTGGGGCCCACCCCAACAGCCTCATTCTAACTGAATCACCTCTTTAAAGGTGCTGTCCCCAGATACAGTCACAATCTGAGGCGCCGGTGACTCAGAGCTTCCACATATGGATTTTGAAGGGACACCATTCAGCCCATTACAGTATCTTTTAATTTAATCCCTCTTTTCTCCTGTTTTTAATGCCGTTTTCTTACTTAAGCTTCCTCTCTTTTCATCTATATTTATCATCTTTCTGATTCTGGTTCACACTGTTAGGATCAATTCTCCCCAAAGCTAGCAGAATAATCATGCAAAAATGAAAAACTGGATCATGTTTTATTCTGCTTGAGTCTTCCACTGGTTCCCCAGCTGTCTGCAGGATGAAGCCCACTGGCAAGTCATCCGCGGACGGAACTACACCTGTCTGCGCGTCCAGTCCCCTCTCCCACCAGGTCCATTCCCCCCCCACTCCCCTCTGTTGCAGTCAGTGATAGCAAACGTCTTGCCGTTCAGGGCTTCTGCAAACTCTCTTTCCCTGAAATACCACCTCTGTTCTAATCCAGTCTGTTTACGTGGTTAATTAACATATTGCACCAAGCACAGCTCATTATCGTCTTCTGTGAAAGGCATTAGCAGATTGCCATTTTCAACATTGTCTAAGTTCCCCCTGTGTGCTCTCATAGATCATAGTGTCTGCTCACAAAGTGATACAGTATAATTATTTCCACCTGGGGCTAGGAGGCGGCCTGGGAGCAGGCCGCTGTGTCTTGATTTATTCTTGTATCTTTAGTGTAGCCAAGTGCCTGCTCCTCTTAGGGACTTAGTAAATATTTGATATGGAAGTGAATGAAGGAATAAATGAATCGATAAAAATTAGCTAGAAGGAACATTTTTGTATATTACTTCAATCCTCCACTGCCCATGTTTTAAAAGTTATCAATTATAGTTAAAAATAAATCAGTAGGTTTTACTAATCCAAAAAAATGGCTATAAAATGGTATACATGCTACAATTATGACAGTATATACATACGTATGTAGCAAAAGGCACTGGAAATTGATAACTGATATTTTCCAGTGCTGTTTTTTTTGTATATAGGCAATGAATCTGTATATAATTTATTTCCTTTTCCTACATTCCTGCAGTTTTCAAATGTCCTTAGTTCTCTGAAATGTCCTATAACTCTACTCTTCTTCTCAACATCCTGAAATTGTCCTCTCCTTTACATTCCGCTGTTTAGAAAATAAAAGTGGCATCTGCCACCTATTATCATGCCGCAAACTCCAGTTCCCACGGGAACCGAAACCAACCAAGGGGCCAGACCCGGAGGGTGGATTTCTCTGACCCACGCATGGTGAGACCCTCACTGAGCCTTCCACGCCTTCCCCAGCTCTGGGCCCTGAGGACAAATGAAAATCTTTGATCGAGGGGTACTTCAAAGGTAAAATTATCTACTGTTACCAGCGAAACTCTTCCGAATGGCTGCACCCAGCTGCTACAGAGGAGGCAAGGGTCACGGGTCACGTACTGCACAGGTGCGGGACGCGAGGCAAAGACCTGAAGAGAAGGAGGTTAAGCCTCACTCAAAACCTTATTTCCATTAAAGTCACATCATGCAAAGTATCGTCCCCTAAATGTTTTTATTTTTCTACAGCTCTAACAAAACCAATATTGCCCTGTAGGCAGACTTGCAGAATCGCTTCCACTTAGGAGAAATGCGGAAAGGAATAGGCGATCTAACTTTCGGGGAAGGAGAAGATAATAATGGCGTGGTCTGCGGGAGCCTTGCCTCTGACTGTCTTTCATATACTGATTATCTCTGCGCTGGATAATAGAGCTGTAGAGTTTCAGAGATGGAGAAGATCCTATGGATTACCTAGCATGCATGGCCTCATTTACAGCTGAGGAAGCTGAAGCCCAGAGAAGGCAAGAAACGTGGGAAATACATTCATTCTCCTCCCTTTGGGAGGCCCTGGAGATGAAGCGCATGTCCACAGGTTCAGCACGCAGAAAGGCCTGGGTCCCGTCCTCCCAGGCGCGATCTTGGGTAAATGATTTGGCCTTTCCAAACCTGCCCTTTCTTCGTAGTAAAATGCTGATTTTAAAGGACTTCCTGTGCAAAGTCGTGTTAGCATTCAGTGAGAAACTGGCTAAGGGATACCTGGGCTCATTAATAACACTGATACTGGTTACTGTTCATGTCATTTATTCCCCACGCTTCCGCACTATTTGAGATAGGGCATTCTGGAAGATCGAGACGTAAGGGTTATGAACACGGCATCTGGGTCACTTTTGCCCGAAACTATTTGTCAGGTGCCCGGCTTTCATGTCCCTGTTGCTGAGGACTTTTAAACACTGACAAAGGCAGGAAGGCCCAAAACAGCAACGGCTGTTGACACTTAGTGCTTGGCTGTCTCCTAAGTGGTTTCCATGTATTTTTGCGTTTATTCCTCAAAGCAACTTCAGGCGGTGGGCGGGTTCAGTGATCATCCTCGTTTTACCGAGGAGGAGCCAGACACAGGGGGTTGATTTAGAGGTGTCAGGGTGTCACTTTATTGCTACGTCCCACGTCACTCGTCCAACTCCAGCAGTCACAAGTCAAAAGGGTTGGCCACCCTTCAACGTCTTGATTCTAACCTCTGGCTTCTGGAGGTGACAGTGGCTTTCCTGGAGGAACGAGAGGGTCCCAGCAGTTTTCTGGCTGTCACATCACACATCTTGCCACACCCCCCAGGGCACAGAGTTTTGGGGTGAGGAGCTTAGATACCTAGTAACAAATGAACCCACGGCATGCACAACGATATGTAAGTTATGCCGCTGGTGCAAGACAATGCTTTAAAATACGGACTGCTCCTTCCTTTCTCAGTCATTCCTTTCTCCATCCCTCCTCTGTCCCTCCACTGTCCTTTCCAAGGCACTGAGACAAGGCTGATGCCCCAGGGAAGGGAAGGTAGATATAACTAGAACTAAGTTACCACTCAGGTGTGAGCTTCAAATCATGCTTTTAGAAACTCTTAGCAAGGTAGCAACCTTAGCGCTGACTGAGTGGCTCAGTTGCCTGCGTGTTGTCCCGCAAAGTGAAAGGTCGCCGGTTCAATTCACAGTCAGGGCACATGCCTGGGTTGCAGGTTCGGTCCCAGGCTGGAGTGTATACTAGCAGTGGTTGGTCGATGTTTCTCTCCCTCTCTTTCTCCCTCCCCCCCGCCTCTTTAAAAATAAATCAATAAGATATTTTTTTAAATAGCCATTTTAGAGGAAGAAATTATTTTTGTTGACTTCAAAGGTTAGGTTTTATCACAGTCAAAATCAGAGATTAACTTAAGTAATCTATAGGGTAAGAAAGAATATGGTTAAAAACCAAATTCTTGCCACATAATAAAGAGCAAAGCCTTTCTGTCATTGGTGGGTGAAAAGGGGTGGGGGGAGGAAAGAAGAAAAAAAGCAGGGAGAGAAAAGAGGAAGAGAAGAGATGAGATGGAGGTGAAGAAGAGAGTGAGAGACAGAAGGCAAGGAGAAGAGAATAAAGCAGAATCCTTGAGTTCCCTTTTCTGCCCCCACCTTCTGCTCGGTGTCAAAATCCCGAGAGTAGGTGGAACATAGAAATATCCAGATTGCTTCAGGGAAGTGCCACAGGAGTCTCTCTAAAGAAAGGGATGATAAATATTCCTATGCATGTCCTCTGTCAACTCTCGCCAGTTAACTTTCTACCTGCTCCCTCCTTAGCTTTTGACTCGTGTCTGGATTTGGTAACCCCGGTCTGTGTGTCCCATCTGTTCACTTGAGCATCCCACTGATCCACCAATTCATGCGTGCGAGCGTATCGGTGTGCCTTATGTTTCAAGCTCCGGAGAAGCGCCGCCGTCTTCGGAAATGTTACACAGGTCTGGAATAGATGCTACTGTATCCAACATGCAACTCATTCTTCTGAACTGAAAAAGTTTCAGGATTTTTAGAGGGAACTTTGAAGAGTCAGGTGGCTGGAAATCCTCCCTCCTGAAGTGCATTAGCTCGTGTGAAATAACGTGTTCAGTGGAAGCAAATGAGCTACACATTCAGCCTTATCTCGTTTCTCGCAATGCTTTTCCCGTTGCAGGCAGCACGTGGCCATCTGAGCACAGAGCGCTTTGCTGGCACGGTTCCAGTGGTGCTTTCACCTTTTTGCTTTATTATCTGTCCTGAGATCCTCTTGAGAAGTTGTAGGCACTGCGGATAGGGAGGGAGGACAGGAAGTAAGGGTTTGATAAGAACGTGCCAGTCCGACTGTGAGAATCTGGCAATTTTTCATTGACCTCAGTCCCTTTGAAAGCATCTTTTTAAAACCAAGTATGTGCAATATGGTTGAAAGTATTTTTAAATAATAAGAAGTGTTATCTTTAAAAGGTCTCAGGAGTGGTCAGTCATTGATCCAAGATGGATGACATTTACTTAGTCTCCATAATTTAATGCAGATGAAAATCTGATTACTGCTACAAGCAGCAATAATCAAAGAGTAGCTTTAACTTGTAACACAGGACAGAAAACTTCTTACGGCCATAGAG
>CM052549.1:79054233-79079844 GCA_028533065.1 Trachops cirrhosus
TCTGTCACGGAGTAGGGCCTCGGCGGGGGATGAATGAGGGGCTGTGAGACAAAGGCAGTGATCCTCCAACAGCAAGGGGTTGAACTGGGTGGGCTCCTCCATACCTGGAGTTTTTCCAGCAGCTACTAGAACTGTCTTTTCTCTTATGTATGGTTTGTAATTACACTTGCTTTTCTCTAGCTTACTTTATTAAGAATACTGTGTAGAATACATATAACATATACACTAGGTGTTCGTCAGATGTTTTGTGTTACCAGTGAGGCTTCTGGTCCACAGTAGGCTGTTCGTAGTCAAGTTTGGGGGGTGTCAGAAGTTAGACACATTTGTGACTGTGCAGGGGTCAACACCCCGGACCCCCGTGCTATCTGAGGGCCAGCTCTGTAAAGGGGTGGGTTCTGAAATGTGTGTGGTGAGGTTATGGGAGCAGAGTTTGGGGCCAAGAAGTCACTAAGACCAAAGTGTTAGAAACTCATCAGTGTTCACAAATCGGTCAACGTCTTTACAGCTATTAACAGAGAACGTAAATGGATGGCCGTTTTGTTTTATTTGCCCAATTACTGTTTCCCTTTATGATCATTATTTTGTGTATATTAAAAAAGGGACTTGTTATCCTTTAAAGAAGGGTCAGATTAGAATGCTAGTCCATCATGAGTTAAAGAAAGAGAGTTTTGATACTGTTCCAGAGCAAGGTTACTGGTAAGGATAAAAAAAAAGGAAGTAGAATTTGAGACTTGGAGGATTCTATGCCAAAGGCTGATTGTAACAGAAAAGAGATACAATTAACCTAATTCAATGAGTGGACCTTTAATTAGGTGATGGTAAATCTGCGGGCCCGAATGCAAATGACTGTCCGTTTGTTTTCCGAATCGTGTCAGAAAGTGGCAGGATTACAAAAGTGTATTGCAGCTCCTTTGCTGTCGCAGAGCAGCCAAAGGAAGGCCGTTCGGATCAGGCCAGGCATGAAACTGGGAAAGTAATCATCCTGTAGAAAACACGTTAGCACAGGGGGCACCGTGACAGAATTGGCTGTAACTGGTTTTAACTGGCAAGGGTTATAGAGGCAGGTGGTCACAGATAAAGGGACAGGACTGCTCAGAGGAATCTAAGAGGAGGCTTGTCGAGTCTGTCAGGAACCTCATGGCAGAGCCATACTTGAACCAAAGTGATCTTAAGAAGTTCCTATGTTGAGTATTTGTATGCTGTTTATTTTTTGTTAATTCATTCTGTTCAACTAATATTGTTGAAGGCCTCGTACGTACTAATCACTGTACATATTCATCTAAGCACTGTACATACAGCATTGAAAACAGTGCCTGCTTTCTTTCCTTCGAATGTGAGGAGACAGACACGAAACACTCACTAAACTGTGCACTAAGTCAGAGGTCAGTGCCACGGAGAGAAACAGCAGGACCAGGAGACGGAGAGCGGCTGGCGTGTGGGCGGGGCTGGGAGCGAGGGAAAGGTTGATTGATTGGAGCAAAGATGAGAAGGAAGGTCTTGAGGATGTCGAGGAAGGACCAAGTGCTCAGGCCCCAGGAGGGGCCTGCCTGACACGTTGGAGGAAGGAGCGCACCGAGGTCAGTGTGGCTGCAAGCTAAGGAGGCAGAGGGAGTTTGGCAGGGCGAGAGCGAAGCGCCACGAGGAGGGGTCGGAGCGTGGAGGGCCTTCAGCTATTGTAACCCCTAGGTTTTTACTCAGGTGCCCGGAGAGGGCTTTGAGCAGAGTATCAGAATCATGGCCACAGAGCGATGCTTCCAGTTCAGACGTGTACAAGCTTTTACTTTAGCCACATCAATCTTATACCTGCCTCCCCTTTTCACCCACTGACATTTTCAGGGCCCAGAACACTGAAATAATTACTCTCGGGCCTTATCTCACCGGCGCGGAGCGTTTCAGTGACCGAGAACGCAGTGTCTCTTTTCGCCGGAAAGGTCAGGTGGAAATGAACGCTTGTTGACGGGATGAGGACGCATATCCCAATTGGAGCGAACAGCACGCACGGAAGTCTAGAGGCAGAGAGAACAGAGTTAGCTTCGGAAGCAGCAAAATGAAGTTCTACTCAAGGAGTGATGGGTTCCCGGGGTCCGGAGGAACCGGAGCACAGTGGGGCTCACTTCCAACGCCAGTGACGTTAGAGCATCAAGCAAACACTCAGGCCGTGCGTTTCCATTTCCAGGACGTAGCATGTGTTTGTTTTTCATAAAAGAAGATTCCTTTTCTCTTTGTCTCTGTAAGCAGAACTTAGGTGTGAGACAAGGGTAGTGGTCACTTTAAGAATCACTCTCTTCTGCATCAGTGCAGGGGAAATGTGCAGCTCAATTATCTTCTGGCATTGGGGGAAGCATTTGCATACTAAGGGCCTGTCGTTGTGGCTTTTTTCTCCCCACAGAGGACAAAGTGTGGACCATCGTGTCTCACGACCTGCAGATGCAGACCACGGTGCCGGGCCACAGCCCAGAAAAGTACTCGGTGACGCAGCTGGCGTACAGCGCCTCCATGGACCAGATCAGCGCCATCACCAGCAGCGCCGAGTACTGCGAGCAGTACGTCTCCTACTTCTGCAAGATGTCCAGGTTGTTGAACACGCCAGGTAGGTGAGACCGCCACGTGCCTTTTAATTACGGTCTCAGCTGGTGCCTGGAACGGCTGAAACCATCCAACAGGTGTGGCTCGTTAGCACAGAGTCCAGTCTGGAGGGCGCAGGCAGGCAGCTGTGAAAAAGTTAAACAGAATTATTGGCTTGTTTTTGGGGGAAGGCAGCTAAGGAAGTATGATTTTTAAAAAAAAGCCCCATTGTTTTAAACTTAGAGATTTTCAATTTTATACATGGTGGATATATGTATGTGAGTAAGTGGAGCTGCTTTGGGTAAAAGTTTATGAGACTTCTTGGGAACTTCCAAGCCATTCCGTCTGGGATCTCAGTCTTTGGTGTAAACGTGAAAGCAAGCTACAGGCCTGCTGCAGGGGACCTGGCAGGGTAGCGACGGCGCTGGGGGCCCTTGGGTGTCTGCGGTCATTGAACGGTACCCGTGCGTCTCAAGAAATCCGCTTTTAGCCTTGCTTCAGGGTGTGTGTGTGTGAGAGAGAGAGAGTGTGTGTATTAAGGGTAGAGCAAAGAGATATTCTGGAAATATCTTTACCACAAGAGCCATCTGCTCTGGGCTTTGTGGCAGTGAATCCTCCATGTTGACAGAAAGCTCAGTGTCCCAGTCCGTGGCACAGCAGGGAATAGAGGACGCGCTTGGAGTCAGAGAAAGAGTCGCTCAGCCTCCCTGCTCCCCAGCCGTGGGACTTAGGGGAGTTCATTGAACTCACGCTTCAGTGTCCAGCATCTTTTCAGTCAACTAGGAATCAGAATGCCTCTTTCGGGGTGATTATGAGAATTTAAACAGGTGATATACTGAGTGTTTATTGCCGGGCTCGGCGCACTTAAGGATTTAATAAATAGCACGTAGTATATTGATTATTTTTTTAATATCAAGCGACTTTGGAAGTGGCATTCTGTCAGAGATCAGTGGACTGTTTGATGGTCAAAATCATGTTGTATTGGAGCCGGTTCTGTAGCTTACAGAGAAGAGTTATAAGCAACACAGTTCACGATGTAATGAAGACTTGAGTGATGTTTGTGTACAAAGCCTTGTGCTAAAATTACAGACACGTGTAACCTGTGGGCTCCAAGAAACTAACTCCGTAAACTACGAAAATGATCGTTTCAGGCAATTAGAGATGCTGCAATTTGGAGAAAGGCCGTTGTGGCTGGGAGGTGGAAGTGGTGCTTCGTAAAAGAGGCAGGACGGCTTGAGGTGGGACAGAGGGAAAGCAGAGGTCCAGAAGGCAGGACACGAGTGACCCTGCCGGCCACGGTGGGGCACCACTGAGCAACAGCGGAGTTCCTGTCGAAGGGCGCTAGCAAGCAGGTGGCAGAGCAGAATCGGAGGACAGTAAGAGCCGGGGCTCCCCCTGACGGCCCAGGCTTCTTGGGCTTTAACGGGCAGTAGAATAACCTGGGGAGATGAATGAGACAAACCGCTGGACCCCACCCCCGAGTTTCTCCAGTTCCAGAGACTGGAGCGGCGATGTGTGGATTTGCATTTGTCGTGCGTGCTAGGGGATGAATTGTGTGCCCCCAAATTCATACATCGAGGCCCTAACTCCCCATGAGACTATATTAGCGGTAGGGCTTTTAGGAGATCCTTAAGCATGAGGTCATGAGTCTGGGTTCCTAATCGGATTGGATTGGTGGCCTTAGAGAAAGGGGACGAGCGAGTTTTCTCTCTGTCCACCGTGTGCAGACACAGTGAGAAGGCCAGGAAGAGAGCTCTCGTTAGAAACCAAACTGGCCAGCACCTTGATCTTGGACTTCCAGCCCGCAGATCTGTTAGAAAATAAACAACTGTCATTTAAGCCAGAGCCTGCAGTGTTTTGTTTCGGCAACACCAGCAGACTAATGCACTGAGTTCCCAAGTGATGCTGATGTTGCCAGAGTAGGGACTACTTTTTGAGAAGCACAGCTGTGGGCAAGGGAAAACCTTTCAGGTCCCTACAGCCGACTGTCTTTCCAGTCACCTTCACTTACCAAAGCCGTTTTGACTGGTTCCTGTTTCCAGCGCTCAGAAAAGTTAACCAAGGACTACAAAAATCCAGGGCACTTGGCGGGATGAATGAATCTCATCAGCCTGTCTGCACTCAGTTTCGTGAGTGAGGGCCCTTGATTGAGGCTCATTCCAAGATTTCTGTCACTTTGTCTCCAACTCTGGGGAGAGGAGGAAGATAAGGGGAAATTGCTGACCAGAAAAATAGCTTGATACCATCTGCTTTATTTTCTCCCATTCTTCTATTAAACTCCAAAGTCAGCCTTCACTTTTTCAGCTTGGGTCTGGTGGTTACAAAGCGCAATGCACCCTTCACACAGGTTTAACGTACAGTCAGGCACCTGGAGAATGAAGTTGGAGGTAAGAAAAGCAATTTGCTTTTAGTGCTTTGGTGTTGAAGTCCATTCCTCTCCTCCCTCATTGAGACCCTCTGTCATTGCCCGCAGCCACCAAGCAGCCTCATACACTGTCACCTCCTCTTCAAAACCTTCAAAACCTGGGATTCCCAAACCTCAGAAGAGCAGGGGAAATTTCTTTTTAAACAGTGCCTCACATACATTTCTCATAATAAGCTAAACACAACTGAAGCTTCAAGACACCTTTTCAGGGAAAGACCTACTATATTGAAATTAAGAGTGAATTGTTCATCTGCACAATAAATACTATTTGCTTCGTGTTCCCAGACATTCAGATATGTGTCTCTAGATAGCTGAAGATTACTGTTATCCTTAATAAATTTACCTTGACAATCAGTTTATCATATGCTTCTTGCCTTTTTGGACACCCGATATGTATCAAATTTTCACTCACATGGCATCAGTACCTAATAAATATTTAGTGATTGGAATGCAGTGAAAAATATATAGTTTTAAGCAGGACCTCATCAAACCTTCAGGCAGTCGCTTGTACACAAGCATGGATGCTCTGTGAATGTTTTTAGGGGGCTCGTCAAATGCTTCTGGCCAGAACTCTGATTGGAGAGAGCCTGGGGCCCCGGAAAGTCTGCTTTCAGCAAACACCCCTGGGTAATTCTCTGAACACATTGGCAAACACCGTCTCTCATTTCTGGCCTGAAGGTTTCTCACATTTAGATTATTGGGTGTCAGTCCTCCATGTGGGGGAAGATTAAAAGGAATGTTAGAACTTGTCTAACCAAGTGAAATAAAATGGCTTACATAATTACCTGTTCCTTCAGCTAACATAAATTGACATAGTGGTATTTTTTAAATCTTTGTCATAGACCAATCTCTAAATAATGTCAGGTGGATTTCAGCCCGTCCTTCCGGGTCATTTTTCACACTCCAGATTTTTGGGCTCCGGGCTAACCAATCTGTAGAACAGCTGAGGCAAGGAAAAGGACTGGACGGTGTGGCGGGTTTTCCTGTGTTACTATATTCTGTCTATGTCCACATAAGAAAGAGCACAATTTAATTAAAAAAATTTTATTTGCTGTTTTAGGAAGCTGATGTTGTCATTGTTTTTTTTTTCCCCTTCTTGGTAACATTGAATTTTAAATATCCATTTACTCATTCTTAACTAAGACTGAATTATATTGGAACTTCTGTGGTAGTACTTGTGACAGCTGTCTGAATACAAAGTATATTCATTATAGTCATGGCAATTAAAACAAATATCAAATGAGTTTGTAATAGCTGTGCACTTAAAATGTTATTTTTTTTAAAGAGTCTTACCCAAAGACTTCATTTGGGACTCTGTAGTTTCTAATGATACTTATGATAAAGAGTTGATTCATTATGCATATGGACCTTATTTTTACTTTGATAAATGTTTGGTTGTACCATATCATTAACTAACAAACGTAGAATTACTCATTATTGGTTTCTAACAATTTTTACCAAGGATAGTAATATATGACTTATAATGTTATCTCTTCTTTTTATTACTACAAAGTTTAAAATGGAATCTATTTTTAAGGTAATGATTTTGCCATTCTTTATGGTTGTCTCGATTCTTGCAATGTGGTTATTAATTCAGTTTTCCTTAACTTTATAAAATACATAGAAACAATTACAATTCAAAGTTATTTTATTTCATAGAAGAATCTGTTTGGAATGAGGCATACCAATTTGGGAATGAAGAGATTATTTCTACCCAGAGAAAACCATTAATGGCTATCTAAAACCCCCTAAAATTTAGCATGTTATATTTATATCCCCAGAACTGCAAATGTAATAATACCTGAACTGATGAAAGACAAGAATCATTAAACAATAAAATCTACTTCTGAGATAAATACCCAAGAATTTCAATTTGATAAATTAGACACCAAGAGAAAGTTTCATTAGATCCCACTTGGGTAAAGTCTCAGTCAATAATTCTGATGCTTTTAGATGGCCAAAATATTTCTCTGTATCTCAGCAAGACCTGCAGCCTGCTCTTAAAATGCTTCTGTGTATGTCTTCAGAGGCACCGCAGTCATGTATTTACTTTACAAATCACTACTGCTTAAGAATTTTCTGCTGAAGTGTTTGTTCCCTACATATATAAAGGTTTATTTAATTGTGGAAGCATAAAGTTTGTATTTTCTATTTTCTGATGATACTTAACCATTGTTTTCATTGTTTTTCAGTGTTTCATTTCTTTTAATTTCTCAGTGTAGTCTAGTTCTCATAAGTCATAGTTTTATTGCTTCTTTTGTTGAAAGAAGCAATATAAATTATCCATCCTTTGGGGTAGTTTAGTATTAGGTTTTTGTATCTATTGAAAAAGAGTTATGTTCACAATTTTTGCCTGTAAAGTAAGCTGTGTAAAATTCAATAAACTTTCATGATACTAAACTTTGATTTAGAGGCATCCAAAAGACAAGAAAACATGACTCTGGCATTATAATTTATAACCCCTTTTTAGAAAAAATTTCTAAACTTTGGTAAAGTGAATTTTCCAAGTTTGTGCTATGCATTATAAGAAACCATGGTATTTAACTTTAGAAATAGCATAGATAAAAACATAGCCTGAATGCAACTAAAGATTAGCATTCAATAAATGAGATCTATTGTGACTAATTAGTATATAAACCCAAAGATTAATCATTTATCTAATTAATTATTGTGTTAAATAATTGTACTGAAACTGGAGGATAGACTTAAATGGAACAAGCAAGGAAGACTGTACAAACTAAAAGGTAAAATTAGAAAATTAAATCTAGTATTATCTCACACCTAGATAACTAGAATTTCTGTAGAAGATACTGTCATTAGAAGGGACATTATGGGTCACAGGCAGAATAGTTAAAGACCCTTTTGCATTATGGGTAGGAGGTGACGAAAGAATTAACTGTAATAATGGATGAGATATTTAATCAACCTGTAAATATTTATTGTTTCTTGTGTATCAGAAATTGTGATGTAGAAGCTGAGATATGAAGGATTTATATGAGTTAACTAAAAAGAGAAGAGGAGTTGGGGAAATTCTAGGTGAGAAATGCCAGAACGTGCAGTGATTCCAGGATGGAGATCAGGGAGCACAGCGCTTGGAAGGAAATGGGGAGGTCAAAACAGCTGGAATAAAGCATCCGAGGGAGACAGAGAGTGGAAAGGAGACGGAGATTGACCCAGGGTCTCTGCGTGAGGTTAAGGATCTCACTCAACCTCAGGGGAAGGGCAGAGGAATGACTCTGAGCGGGGGGATTCTGGCTGTCGATACAGAGAATAGGATGGGGGAAAGGAAGGGCTGGTGTGAACAGACCATCGACGCAACGTCTGTCTCAGTATGGATGAGACTCGGTGGCCGGCAGGTTCACTGGGAGGACAGGTTCCCGTTTTTAAGTCCAGGTAGTAGCGTCAGCAGGATTCATGGTGGTTTGTGTGTGGAGTAACTTGAGGGAAGGGGAAAATGCAATCTTCCCGTGCACCCAGGAGTAAAGATCGAGTGGATGACTGTGAACAGTGGTCGTGCCTCCGTAAGATGACTCAGAGAGTCCATGGGGGGAGCAAGGCAAGAACACAGAAGGAAAGAAACCAAGAATATGAGGAAGCGATTGAAGGAGCCTGGCTGGTATAGCTTAGTGGATTAAGCGCGGGCCTGTGAACCAAGAGATCACGGTTCGATTCCCAGTCAGGGCACATGCCTGGGTTGCAGGCCAGTTCCCAGCAGGGAATGCACAGGAAGCAACCATACATTGATATTTCTCTCCCTCTCTCCTTCCCTTCCCCTCTGAAGATAAATAAGTAAAATCTTTAAAAAAAAAAGAATATGAGGAAGCGATTGAAGGAGCCCTGGCTGGTGCGGCTCAGTTGGTCGTATGTCGACCTATACACATCATCCAAAGGTTCAGTCCCTGGTCAGGGCACATACCATGGTTGCGGGTTTGATACCAGTTGGAGCGTGTATGGGAGGCAACCGATCGGTGTTTCTCTCTCATATCGATGTTTCTCTCTCCACTTCCCCTTTCCCTCTCTCTCAAAAAAAATTATATATATACACACACACACACATATATATTTTAAGTGATTGAAGGAGAAGACGTAGCCAACTAAAGGGACTTAAAAGCAGTGATCAGAGCAGTAGGAAGAGAATCAAATTAGGAAAGTCTTACAATGGGGAAGCTAAGGGAAATAAGTGTTTAATAATAAGCAAACAAAGAAAAAACAAACAAAAAAAAGAAAACCAAGATGTCATCAGTGCTGAGAAAGCTCAGACAAGAAGCCAGTGCATGGCTTTGGCCTTGGGAGGCCACTGGTGGGGTCTGGTGGGCGGAGCCGCTGGGGAACGACTGGGAAACGGAAACAGTACGTGAAAGTTGTCAAACAGTTGGACGCTAACAGGGGGCTGGATACAGAATTGCTGTGCAGTCGGGAGGCTGAGCCAGAGCAAGGGCTTGGGACTGAGGGTATTCTTAAGGTTTGTAAGTGGAGGACGCAGTGGAGAGGATGAGGTTAAAGATGTAAGACAGAACTTGAATAGAAAAGGCCCCAGGAGAGAGAAAGAGTATGGAATTTGCCTTGGTGGGGGGAAAAAAAAGAGAAAAAACCAAGCCTTGCTCTTCTGAGAAGGGAGATAAAGGGCACAGACTTTCATTAAATTCTATTGACCAATACCATTCTTGACATTTTATCTCATTTAACTCTCAAAGTTATGCAAAGTAGATTTTATTATCTCCATTTTGCAAGATAGAGCTCAGAGAGGGGAATCAATTCCGTGAAGGTCATTATGGCTGGGAGGGGGAAAGCTGGGTTCAAATGCACACCTGTGTTTGAGGGACCTTTCTGAGAAACCGCGCATGCCGGTCAGCAGGGGGACGCCCTGCCGACCCCGGGCCTGAAGGGTCTATACCCACCCATCTCTTCAACCACCAGGGAAGAACATTTTCCCTCTGGTCATTCCTTTTTTTTCCCTGTCTATAATTAGAAATGCTCTTAGCCAAGTGACCTTTGGCCAAGTCTGATGAATAAATTAAGCTACAGATAAAATGTGTTGAGGATAGCTTGACTTCTAAACTAGCACTGCGTTTCATACTGCCAACTTTTTGAGCGTTTGGGGGAGACTTTGAAAAATGTTAACTTTCTGTAAATTCGGTGATGACTACCTTCATTTCTGCCATTCCATTTTGGGAATGCCTGTGTGTGTAGCTTAGTTCTTGTAATGACTAAAATAGGAAGGAGTGGAAGCACTGAGTGGGCGTATACCACTGTAGCGTTTGCAATTTGTCTCCTGTACTTAAATCAGAAATTGAAAAAAAAATTGTATTGTTGTTCAAGTACAATTGTCTCCATTTCCCCTCACTAGTCCCCCCGTGCCCCACCCATCCCCACCTCCCACCCTTCGGCTTTGTCCAAGTGTCCTTTATACGTGTTCCTTGATGACCCTTCCCCCTTCCCCCATTATCCCCTCTCACCTCCCCTCTGTCAGTTTCTTAATTTCATGTCTCTGGCTATATTTTATTGTTTGTTTTGTTGATTAAGTTCCACTTATAGGTGAGATCATGTAGGAAATATTTTTATGTATGTATCTTTAAAATTAGCCACTTTAATGACAGCCTAACGTGAGAATATACTTAATTGATTAGATTTTGTAAATTGTGTTTAAAAATACCTCTCTTAAACAGGATACTTAAGAAAAAAATCAATGTTTTACTATAAAAATCTATTGGAAATACCTAGAATATTATTAACTGTTATTCAGCAAACATTGAGTGAATACAGAATACTTTTCTATATGCCTTGAGAATACAAAAAAAGGCAAAGATTACTTTTTATGTAGTATTTGCCTTTAAAAACAGGCTGCAACTTTTTAATAATGAAAAATCACTTTGTATATAACCTTTATAAAAACTGAAGTGATTTTACTGGTGCATCTTGGGTAAAAGATGGAATACATTTAGCATTCATAGTGACTTCTAAAAATTTTGGTATGCATATTTCGCCTTGGGCCCTCCCTCCTCCCCTCTTTGCAAAGGTTACATCTGGAGGGAGATCAGGAATCTGGGGACCCTAGGAAGGGGAGCTGATAGGGGTTCAGAGTTCTGTTGGCTAATATATCAGCCGGGTTCAACCGGAGAAACAGAACCAGTGAGAGATACATCTTGAGAGATTTATTGCGCAGGATTGGTTCCTGCCATTGTAAGGTGTGGCTAAGCAGGCTCGAAGTCGGGGCCCGCTCTCAGGAAGGGCAGGCTGGCACCCACAGAACGCAGCCCAGAGCGAGTTTCTTCAAGAATTCACCTTCACCTGTGAGGCCTTTTCACTGATTGAACCCGGCCCATCCAGATCATCTGGCACCATCGCTCTTACTGAACAGTCGGTTGGGAAAGGCCTTGAAGGACACGTATACGACACCAGCACAGCATCACCTACATCGCTGTCTAACTGCGTTGACTATAACTGGGCCCTGTCACCTTGCTGAACTGATGCATAAAACTGACCGTCACAGCCGGTGACGGTTATGTTTTAAAAGAACAACCGAGACATCCTAGAGTAGCCATGCTGCATTCCCTCCGTTGTCCCACGCGTACCTCCCTCTGTCGGCGCAGACAGGGGAGTCCACCGGCTAGAGGTGTCGAGGGCTCTTTCCTTCTCGTTTCTCTTCCTTTCCAGTGTCACATTGCCCCATAAAATGTCATTCCGTATGGTTGTAGCAACGGCAATTCGAATGAATTGAGAACATCAGCTTTACTCAGGAACATAAGGCAAAGACATAGATTTTTCTTTGTTGTTTAGAAACAAATGTAGATGCCTTTATTCCGCATTTTAACCAAGAGGGCCTGTAGCCACCAGACTCAGTCAGTACTGGCTCAGAGCCCGGCCTGAAGGGAACCACCCCATTGACCCAAACAAGAACACCCTTATCCACAGCCTTAGGGAGGTCGCAGAATAAATAGTTCTGTCACTCCGTCACCATTATTTTGCAGTGTTTTTTTTTACCCTTATAATTGAATCGAATCCCATCACTATGCAAAGCAAAGGTATAGTTAAAGAAGCTCACAGAAATCAAGTTGAAAGGACTCATTTTTATAGAATTGCATACAAATGAAGTATCACATACATTTTATTTCAAGGCCTGTATGTTTTCCAAGATGTTATTTTCCCACCAGTGAATGATAAAACCTCTCTAAAACGCTGAGTCACCACTGGCCCCCGGAGTCTGTTACCCTGTTGTGTTTGCTTATGACTCACCAAAACCAGCCACTGGGTGGTTTGTGTGGCAATGAGTAATTTTGTAAAGGTTAGTGGGTGAGGAATGCCGTAGGTACGTCAACCTTCGTCCCATATCTTAAACTCTCTGAAAGAAAATGACGGCTTTTGTTCCCTTGGTATTGGACCTGGAATTAGGGCTAAATACACTGTCTTCTGCATAGTTAGAAATAATACTTACAAAATCATTATCTCCCAATTAGCTTATGATATTAGCTTATGAAATGGAGGAGGAATGGCATTAATATTAAGTTCCTACTATGGACATTTACATATATTGGCTCATTCAGTCCACCCCCAAAACTTTATAAGTTATACATCACAATTTCCAATTTTTAACTAAAGAAACTTAACTTCAGAAGGGTTAATTAACACACAACAGGAAAAAAATAACAGTAAATTCTATGTTGAGAGTCCAAACATTAAAATCTAGGTGTATATGCCTCTAGAACTCAGGCATTTTGGAAAATATTGTATTTATTTACTTTTAGACAGAGGGAAAGGGAGGAAGAGAAGAATCAATGTGTGGTTGCCTCTTGCACTCCCCCTAGTGGGGATCTGGCCCACAACCCAGGCTTGTGCCCTGACTGGGAATTAAACCAGCGACACGTCATTTCCCAGGCCAGCACTCAGTCCACTGAGCCACACCAGCCAGGGCAGAACTCATGCATTTTTGAACAAATGTTTAAAAAGGGAGGAAGAAAGGGAGGGAGAGAGAAAGGGATGGAGAAATGGAGGAAGGGAGGGAGAGAGAGACAGTGGGATCACCTAATAAGCTAATCAGTTGGCAAATTTTTCTTTTCTTCTTTTTCATTTTTTAGACTGCAGAATTACTATGTGCTTCCAGCATAATCACAAATGAAGGCTGAAGCATCTTTGTTAAGCAACAGGCCTGAAGAGATTTTTTTAATAAAAGCTTCATTTTGAAATATTACCTCCCCCTCCTCAATATTCCCAATTGGGCCCTAACAAGTGTATTAGAAACTGTGGTTCAGTTGACAGTATTTTTGGAACCATATTGAAAAACATTTGATGTGAAAAATAAAAAATAGGCCTTTTTTCTGTAGAGCACTTGACTTTCCTGTTTTTTAATACCAAGGTATTTCAAATAGAGCAGGTGCATTGTACACTGATGAAATAGGAAAATGTTACTAAAGGTTATCCACTTCTTTTCAGGCATTAGATATGAAACAAAATGTTGATGTTTTCTTTTTTAAAAATCTTTTCAGGAGAAACTTGCTTACCTAAGCCTAACGCATGCAGCCTGCCCAGGGTCGCCTTCTGACCTTGTCAATCTGCTGTTGGCAGTTTGCTCTGAGATCCTGTTAGAACGAGGAAGGGAGGAGGGCTGCCAGGGGGTGGCAGTGCCCCAGGGGCGCGCACAGAACACCGACACCTTGATACCTGTGGAGGTTTATTCTCTTGGGAGAGAGCATCGTTTTCTCTCAAAAGGATAAAGGAACACTCAAGTGGGAAACAGAGAGGACTAGGGGAAGTGGCTTGCACTGGGTACTGGGAGGGAGGGGACGTAGCCTGCAGAGGTGGTGTAGGGAGCGGGGAGGGGCTGGCAGGAGGGCGGGGCCAGAAGGAGCATGGAGAGATAGAGCCCGTGCAGCAGTACCGTCCAGCCAGACTGTTGATTCCATTCAGTGTCTCATAATTTTTCTAAAAATCCTATTAACCTCCTTAGCCCAAATATTAAAGTCAATTCACCTTTCTTCTTAGAAGGCAGCTGTGTAAAAGTTCTAGAAACAAAAAAAAAATTTTTTTATTTTGTTTCATTTCAAAGCATCACAATGGTAAGGCGATCAAAGCAACAGCATTAGGAGGACCGGTGCTCTGGGATGCTCACATCTCCTAAGTAAAGCTTAATACGTCATCCCGGAGAGAGAGGCCTCAGCTCCAGCAACCACAGTGAGGGGTTTGCCCAGAGACCTGGTAGGAATAGCTCACAAGGTTCTGATGTAAAAGTAGCAAGTGTTACTGGGGAGACGTCAGCCACAGCAGAGAGAGACACGTTTGTGTGCTTCCCGAATGAGTAGTCACCGCACAGAGTCTCATACTTTCACAAATGACTTTCGGAGTCACCAGATAGGTGTTATTCAAACTAATAAAAGGCAACAAAAGGTGCATTAATATAGTAGCTAATTTAAAATTAATATTTGGCTTTGGGGTGGTTTTTTAAAAATTCATCAGGTATGAGTATAGCCAATATCTAAAAATGCACTGTAAACATGATAGAAGTTGGAAGATATTTAATGGAAATGACTTGTTTTCCTCCTTCTACCTGTAGGCAATGTCTTCTTCTTTCTTTCATTCTTGGAATAAATACTGTTCATATTAAGCAAAACACTGACCATATATTTCTCCCACTGGGGTATGTGCCGTGCACATGGTCCTGTGATAATATAGTATATCCATATGTTTTAAATACGTGCATACCAAATACCCAAACACGCACACACCTCCATGAATCCAAAAACAACCTACCCCAGCAGATTCCTCCATTCACAATGCTCCCAAAATGAGAAACTGGTTCGTTCTGATGGATTTCCATACGCTGTGGCCCAGGCTTCTTGAAAGGAACACTATGCAGAGCTTATTTGAAATGCAAACAAATTAAATTACTTATATGAAGTACGTGTTTGCTCTTAAATTTGAAAACAGCATTTGTGGGGAAAATAATCAGGCTGCAGACAACAAAGAGCTGACTGTAATTTACTAAATTGTTAACTACAAGTGTATTCAAGATTAAAAGTGACAAAGGCAGGAAAAATTAAAACTAAATGTAACTTGATACCATATAGCTGAAACCAGAGTATTTTATCAAGAAGGGTACAGAGGGGTTGCCTTTGTTCAGATATGGCAGATAAATATTTAAGGCAACATAGACTAAATATGAATTAAAACCCATCTAGGATAAAATAGTCTAGAACTATATAAGCATTTTTTTTTCAAAATTGGATTTTTTACTACCACTCAGTATAGATTTTATACTATTGGGTTAGCCAAAAAGTCTGTTCAGTTTTTTTGGTAAAATAAAAGACACATTTTACATTTTTACCGATAACTTTATTGATTTGGATATTTTGAGTATGTCGGCCATCTCTCTTGGGTATAACATTGATTGTTCTCAATTAATGATCACTGTCAACTTCAACTGGTCCACCCAACCGTGGAGCATCATCCAGCGAGAAATCTCCAACACAAAACTTTGCAAACCACTTTTGACACATTCGATCAGTCACAGCACCTTCTCCATACACTGTACAAATTTTCTCTTGAATTTCAGATGTGTTTTTACCTTTCTTGAAATAATAAAGCAAAATATGCCAAAAATGTTGTGCATTTTCTTCCATCTTCAATATTAAAATGGCTACACAAAAATTCACCAATTTTGATAAGTTTTTCAAAAAACGTATGTTGACATGACAGCTGTCACCATACAGTCCAACAAAACTGTTTCGGGTGAAGTTAAAGACAATTAAGCTTTGTAGAGTGGCAATGTCGTAGCCAATGAGGTTTATCGGAGGCACGGTTATTGCTAATTAAAGTTAAAGGCAGCTAAGCACTAGAAGAACCATCATACGGAAGAAACTAAATGAACTTTTTGGCCATCCCAGTATTTTCAGTACCGCCTCCACACAGGGACAGTGCAACGCAAGTAAAATGTATAAAACATGTGCAGGCATGGCTTAGAGAAATAAAAAACAACAAATGTTCTGAGGAGGACAAGTATAATTGGGGTTATATATGTAGGAGAAAGGTCTAGAAAAATGAGTCCTTAAAAAAATAAAAATAATGTTGAACTGCCTTGGAAAACTTCACTTTTAATGAGAAAATAGAAAAACAAAGAAATCGGGCCTCGCTTCTATGAGAAAGGATTTGGTAGGGATTTTTTGCTAAAGCAACTTCTTCGGTCAGGGAAGATGAAACGCCTGGAAGTTGCAGAACAGAAAAGGAACTTAGCTTGCCGAATCCAGTTCTGGTGGCTGGACTTCCATCGCGTGGAGAGGTCTTGAAGGCTGTCCCTCAAGATAACTGATTTTCCTCTAATGAGGTTTCTGCAATTCAGAGTCACATTCTTTTGATAGACCTTGATCTATCGGCACACTCTAGTTTGATCTCAAATGTAATCAGAGTCTGCAAGATGCAGATTCTTGCAGACTCCTCACTGCAACCAAAATGCCACTATATTAAAATGAGAAGAGCGATTGCTGAGGGAATAGGATGGTCTGGCCGGCACATTCTTACGCAGGCATGGCATACGGGGAGCCAGGATGCCAGTCTACGGGCTTGTAATGAAAGAACGTTCACGCTGGAGGGACTGGAGACTTTGGTTCCCCCCTCTGCCGACTCTTTCTCTGTAGGGTTACCATACGGGGAGCCAAATTAGCATCAGATGTCAGCTTCTGGAGCATGGAATCGGAACACAGGAGGAGACGGGGATTTGAGAGTTAGGGAATAGGCCCTTCGGACCGTGGGGCCCCCTGCATTAGGCTGCAGTGGGACACGGAGTTCATCTTGCTCCTGCTCTGCAGCCTCCACGTTGACCTGACTCTCCGGTTCCTTCTGGCCCCGACCTGGTCCATGTAGCTCTGTTAATACTGTCAGTCAGACAGCAGTGCGGCCTTGCCAGCCGGCCTGGGAGCCGTTGAGTCTCTTTGCGGTCCTTTCGTGCCAAACCTTTGGGTAAGTGTTGATACTGTACTTTAACTTGCAGAGGACAATCTTATTTTTTAAATGGCTTGAGCGAAGCCCCCAGGACCCCCAACACTGACAACCTGAGACAACAGAGATGATTACTCAGAGTTCTTTCCAACCCTGCATTTTGGTGGGAAAAATGTTTTTAGCGCTATATCAGTACACACAGATAACTGAATTTCCTTTGCAAAGAATAGGAAAGACAGAGAGAATGGAAACCACGCAGACTGAGTAGATGAGGCCTACACATAACTAGATCTTTAAGGGTTTTTTTTCCAGTTCTGAGAGTGGGGAAAATGACAGATGTTTGCATTCATTTCCACGAAACCTGAATTTTGGCTCCCCGTGGGCATCGAATGGAACAGGTAGATGTGATACTTTACTCCTTAGTAGCTTTTAGAGACATTTTCATTGTTTTCTTTGTATTAGAGCTTCCAGTTTGGAATTGACTGTGAAAAGGAAGAAATATTTGCTCAGCAAAAAAAAAAGAAAAGAGAGAGAGAGAGTCTTATGACATGTGAAACCATTTACTTCTTGAAAGCTTTTGTGATAACAAATACTACCAAGGTGCAAAAACAATGGGGTAAATAAACCTTGTTCTCTCTCTGTGTTATTGTTAAAAATACTAAATGCAAGCCATGTGTTTTTTGCATGGAAAGCTATCATACAATATAAAAAAATAGATAACACAGAAGAAATACAAATGACTGAGAGCAATACAATTAATCTATAGCCAGATATATTACGTTGAAGATTGACAGCAGATGTACACCCGGGAAGGAAAAGAAAACGGATTTTATTTTAAAGAACTCCAGAAACGTACCAAGATGTTGCCTAATGAGGTGATGTAATACAAAGCCTCCCCGGATGCCACATTTGCATAATGCCTTTTTTCCCTAAGAGATGGCTTTGAAAGAATAACAAAGACACTGAAATGAGGTGGAAAACAAAATAACAAAACACAAATATTGTCTCAGCGTTTGCCAGCAATAAAAATAGCTTCCTTCCCGCCCATCCATTCCTTCTCCTGAGAGCCCACCTGGATGTTTTCAGAATGTAAAATGATACTTAAATTAATTAATACATTGGGGCTTAGATTTCTGGATAGCTGTGCCTCTCATATAAATAGCCTTCGGGTCTCTTTCTGAGTCCTGCACAGCAGGGCTCCTGGGAGTGGTGCCCCTTGCTCGGGCCAGACAGACTCCCATAAGCAGCTCTACCTCACGCACAGACTGGTGTGGGAAATAAGCCAGCCCTTACGGAGTTGTTCAAAGAAGTCTGTCTTCGGGCATTTATCCCCTTTGTTTTGCACTTTTATTCCCGTTTTGAGGGGAGAACTTTCCTTTCCCGTAGGTAGGTACCTGGTTTCTGTCCAACTCTGCTTCTTCAAAGAGGAAAAAGCTTGGCTCTCTAATCGGTAGATGACTCGGATACGCCAAGGTCCACGTCTCTCTCTCTCCTGTTGCTATTCTCTCCCCAGTTCCACGTGAGACCTGGGGCTCCTTGTCTTGCTTTAAAATCCTTTCTGCCGAGATGGGAAAGACTCTTCTGCCAGACGTGTCACATGTGTTGCTTAATTAAATTTTAGTATAAAAAGGTTTTAGTTCCCGCACCACCTTGTACGTAGAGTTTTTGCATTTAAAAGTCCTCATATTTAATGGTGAAGTTCCTCGTTTATTCCTTCATTTCTTTAGCTCATTCTCTGAACCAGCGTTTATTGACCGTCTACTCTGTTTAAGGTACCAAGCTCATTTCTGTTGGCGGTCAAAAGTGAACAAGGGCTGTTAAGGCAGTGGTCTCTTGTTGAAGGTGTTTTCAACAGCTTCTGCCTCCAGAACATAGGGAGGTGGACAAGCGAGTCTCTGAAGTCACCTGATCGTACCTGACATTGGCCCTAAAAAATATACTTTGTTGAGGAAGGTGTGAGACTTACAGAACTGTGTACTCGTCCCCTGTCAGCACCCTCCTGTCCCCCCGCCCCCCGCCACTTCCCAACAGACATTCACAGTAAGACGTAAGTCCTGATCTCCAGAGTCCTGTCTTCAAGGTGCTGCCATCCTGGCCGCGGTTGTGATAACCCTATTCTAAATCTGTGTCCTGACGACATTCATGTCCAAGCCGGGTTCCCGTTCTGTCCCCCAGCCATTGACACATATCACATGCTGGTTAATGGGGCCCCACTCTCCCATCATTCCAGGGTTTCTCTGCCTTTGTCTCAAGAACCCAGATGTTTTATTGCGTATTTGATGTCGTTTTTCTTTCCGTACCTCCTCTTTTCTAACATTCTTGCATTTTACGTTTAAGCCCTATGTTTTTATGTCCAGAAACACTTTTGGCCCGAGGGGAGTTTAAGCCAGTTCAGGAAAGGTCAGCGCCCCTCTCTGCCCTGCAGTCCTCGCTGGGGTGTGCAGCCACACCGAGAGCGCCAGCCGTGGAGTTCAGTGGGGCGTGTGCTGCCGCTGGGCTTTGCAGAGAAGTCTTCCGCTGTGACCTCTCAAATTCATCTCTTTTCACTGGTGACGGCTGCTTGATATGAGCCCCCTCCAGTCTGCAGCCTGTATCGTGACGTAACACTGCCCTAATAAAAGGTTGGACTTGCATCCCAGTCACCAAAGCCATTTGTCCCTCCACATCCATGCCACTAATGTAAGTACCAAAACCCTCTCCCAACGTGGTCCAACAGCCTGACCCTCTCAGGAGACATACCTGAGTTTGGTGCTCTCGTAGTCTGGCAAGAAAGGCCAGTTTTCATAATACCCAGTGATACCTACATCAAGTACAATAAATGCACAAAGCCCCCAGATCCAGTTTCTTGAATGTAAATGCAGTATCAGACACCTTGCCCAATAGGAGCCCCTATTGAGCCCCTGCTCCTCAAGGACCCTCTGTCTTTTACAAACGACACTCCTGGTTCTGTATCAACATCCCAACCTCGAGGCCAACATCCCAGCCTCGTCAGGAGTCATCCAACCCTGTGATGGATGGCAGACTCCCCGCACCTGCTCCTGAACTGAGGGGTTGATTAACAGTGCGTGCAGCTCTTGGCGATAGTTAAGAGTGGGGAATAAAATTAAGGTGCAGGGGTGAGGCAGGAAATTCAGATAAAACGACTTGGGAAATGTAGCTAAGCAAGATATAATTACCTAGCTCATAATTAGCCCAGAACATCAGGTCTACCATCCCCAAAGGCTTCTTTTCTTTGCAAAGAGATAAGTGATACCGTCAAGAAACAGATGGGCCTTGTACAAGTATGCAGGAGTAACGGATACTTCTTACCTCAAGAATCGCCCGCTCAGAATTCGATTGTAGGATTTCCTACTAATGCCAACTCGTTAGCTTAATAGTTCATTATTTCTCTGTCTTCCATTGCTTTGGGCCAGTGCAATTATTCGATTACTCTACCGTCGTAGAACATTTCAGTAACCTCTCCACAAGCCTCTTGGCCTCTATCTCCCGATCACCTAAAACTACCTAGCAAATCAATACAACCAAGGAAAGCCAACGCATTTGATCCATTTGACTATGACAGCAACAGGTTTTGGTATGGTTTTATTTTATTCCTGAAAAAGTCTGTGATGTATTTGAGTTTGTAGAAAAGAGAAGATTATTCAGGTCTAGAGTTTTGCCCTGTTGAGTACTCCTGCTTCAAAGGCACTTTGCAAGTGGCCTTTAAGCAGCCCCGCTATTACAGTGCTGTGTAAAGGAGGACAAAAAGCTAAGCTAAATAAAGTCCCCTGGGTTCAAGGACTGCAGTGTGGCGAGAGGGTGACCTAATACCGGAAGGGTTTCTGGCTTCTGTTTATATAATGACCAAGGTTAAATGTGGTGGGAGGTCTAGTTCACTCTTTCCCTCGAACTATAATTTATGGGCATCTTAGAATGTGAAAAGCAGCCTCGCCAAGAACTTGCTGCCTGTAGAAAATGGGTTTCAATTGTGTTTCTCTCACGGAGTGGTACCCTGGAATTATTAGGTTGTGTGCTGTTTGCCGTTAGAAACACAAAAGCAGTTTATCGTTTTAAAACCCTTTATTTCTAAATATGGATGTGTTTACTTACCCATTCATCCATCCTGCAGTTCGTTAATTCTTTGTACCAATATTTCCTGCATATTGACACTACGTTAGTCACTTTGCTAAATTCTGCAGAGAATAACAATAAAGGCCAGTCTTCTGCGTACTAAAATCTGTTTAATCTCTAAGACATTAACAGTACTAAACTAATATAAATTTTCCATTTTATGTAGGAGGTAGGAATGCATGGTATATATTCATATATAATTTATAGAGATACAATTTTAGAGTAGTAAACAAGGTTTCCCATAATTACTTCCTTAACGGGAACAAGTAATATGCCTTAATGCTTATAAATGACTTGGAAGATGTCTGTTTGTAAACCAATCAAGCAGGGTAATTATTTATTTTTGGACTACAAGGAGAAAACAATGAGAAGGAAGCTTAAGTGTTAGATTAGGGCCGCCCAGCCTACCCTATGGTTTAACGTACCCCGTCTGTGGAAATTTGTTACGGAAGCCCTGGAAAATAAATACACCATCTTTCATTTCAGGGACCGACATACTCTCTTCAAAAAACAAGAATAAGAGTCATCATCTGACTTCAAAGCATGTGATCTTAGTGTCCAGTTACTAGGAAGCGGCTACTTTGACAGTACTGCATATAAATAATACCATCTATTGTTAAATTTCCTTACAATACACAAAGAAAAAAGTAATATTTACATAATAGTAACTTTTCATTAGGCAACTTGATGTTTGTTAATCTGTTTTATTGCTCAAAGAACGGTAGGAGGTCAATATTGGTAGTCGTATTATACATGGATAAGAAAATGGGGTTCTAGTGGGTTTGAACATCTCACTGGCGCCCCCAAGATGCTGACTGGCAGGGCCAACGTGCAAATCCACGTTCAGACACCCAAACCCACACTCGCGGGCACCACACTGGTAATCTCTCTGAGCCACTGTGTTCGAAGGCACACTTAAGATGTTTGCTAGTTAAGGAAAGAGTAAAGTGTTCGTTGTCACTTAGCTTTAAGGTGTCAAGTGGTGACGCTGGCCACGTAAAAGCAGATTTTCTTTTCTATCTGTGATGACACCCCCAAAATTAACATTTTCCTTCTTTTCCTCCCTGAGCAATGGAGCCAACAGTCAACTTGAACATGAAAGCGATGTGCCTGTCGGAGCTTCCCGTGCTCACAGGGGCATGACAAGGTCCGGGAACCGGCGGGCACGACTAGTGGATTAAATTGTTCGGCGTGCCTCCTGGGGCTGGCATGATCAGTTCCACAAAAAAATCAGTTCACCAGGACCTCATTTTTAGTTGTGAAAGAATATAGGCTTGGTATATTTATCATTTCATATTTATATTTTATATAAAGAAAAATTTCAGTAAGAATATTATGCAGTTGTTTGTCAGATTCTCTCAGAACAAAAATTGCCTGTTTATTAAGTCTGTAGCAATAGGACTTAATGGTTTTACACAAGTTCCTTACCCTACTTTGTGTTAATGCTTATGTCAAAGATTCCCTGAAATCAATGTAATAATTGGTTTTCTTTTGATATAACACAAATGTAGCTTCAATTTTATTTCTCTGGAAAAAAACCTTTACATATTTGGGGAATGTTGTTTTAAGGTATAACAGTGTTATTCTAGTGGGACAAAATTTCTTCATCCAGCTTACTCATTTTCTTTGTTCAGTGATTTTTTTTCAACGCATTCTAATTTTTACAATTGTCACATAATGGTACAAATTTTAAATTGAGTCGATTTTATTTTTCATTTTACAGTTTTCAATGGCCACCTTCATTGTTAGCTCCAAGTACCTCGTTATTTCTTTAGTACCTTTTCCTTTCAAAACAAACTGCTAGATTTTAGGAGGTTTTATTTCATCTTACAAGTATTTCCATGTCCATGATCGTCATTATAAAACCCTACTTATTTTTTAGTGAGGATCACCAAGTAAGAACATTGCATCTCTCTTAAATGCATTTCTGGCCGAGGAATAAAGACTAAGTGATTGGAGGGCACGTGTCAGCACGAAGAAGAAAATACTCTGTTGGGATATTGGTTTGTGGTGGTAGTGATAGGACAGACAGGGGATTTTGTTTAAAAAAATACTTGTCTTTCTGGGGGGAGGGCAGGAAGCAGGGCCTCTGGCTGGCTAACGTGAAGAGAAAGGTATTTCCTTTCACCCTAGAATAGCATCTCACCTGCTTCCTCGCCGCCGCTGGGTCTGCACACTCCTACATGATGTAAGAAAAGTCTGTCTCAGGAATGGTGGTCTTGCTATCCCTGCATCCTTTCAGTCTCTCTGCCACAATTGTAAGACGTACCCTCGGAATCCAGTGCGCTCTTGTTTCCTTCCAGACAAGCTGTGCCTTAGCTGGACCACGGAATGAAGCCTCTGACCTGTTACCCTTGTCCCCTCTACCAAGAGGGCCGGTGCCCACTCTTTCGTTACCAGGAAATAGCTTTGGATCTGTGCTGTTTATAGGGTGGCTCCCCATCACGCTGAGAATGAAAACCAGCATTTTTATCTTGACTTTCCAGGGTCCATCAGGGTCTGGCTCCTGCCCATACCTCTGGCCTCCCCTGCTGTTCTTTTCGTTGCTTGCATAGCTGGGGCCATGAGACAGAGGCTCCGATTTGGTTCTGTGGGGCCCTAACCCCAGAGCTCTTAGTACACTGCAGGTTCCTCACCTCTCTCTCACATGGTGCACGCACTGGGGGGCTCACAAGTCACACCCCAGCTCCTGTCCCCAACCTCAAACCAGCCATCATCTTGAAGCCAAATTTTTTTAAAGTGTCATGGCTATCTAGGTATGTGTAAAAGTCGTAGGCATAATGCCTCATTCCTTTTCACAACATAAACACACCCAGGTAGCCAGGGCCCAGACCAAGACATAAAGCACGCTGCGCCCCCACAGACCCCTGGCAACCCCTCCAGACCCCACTTCCCCAGCACCACCGCCATCCCAACTTCTGTAGCCACAGGTGTGCTTCACTGTTTGTGAACGTTACGTAAGCGTGCGATGCGTGCATTTTGTGGGTCTCGCTTTCTTCGTCCACTCTTAAATTTGGAAGGCGCGTCTGTGTTGAAGGTAGTATAGTTCATTCTCATTGCTGTGCATGTGAGTGGACCAGAGCTGGGGTTCTATTTCACCGCAGATGGACTGTGGGTCGTTTCCATTCAGAGGTGGCCCAGATAGTATGGCCACAAACACCGTGGGTATGTCTTTTGGTGAATATATACATATATCAATAGATATAGATCTGATAGAGATACACAGATACAGATATGATACTGATATAGATATATAGATTAGATGTAGATATAGATATGGATTAGATATAGGTATAAATATGGATTAGATATAGATCTGATACAGATGTGGATTAGATATGATATAGATTGAATATAGGTATGGATCTGATACAGATATAGATATGATATAGAAATTGATATGATATAGATCTGATATAGATACAGCTATATAGATATCCTATAGATTAGATATGATATAGATTGGATATAGGTATGGATCTGATACAGATATAGATATGACATAGAAATGGATATGATATAGATTAGATATAGATCTGATATAGATACAGATATGGGTACCCTATAGATTAGATATGAGGTAGATTAGATATAGGTGTGATATAGATACAGATATGGGTACCCTATAGATTAGATATGAGGTAGATTAGATATAGGTGTGATATAGATTAGATATATATAGATAGATATAGATAACACACACTGAGAGAGAGATACCTACATTCTAGATTTTGACAGAGTGCTGCAGGATTTTCTAAGTAACTTCTACCAGCGAAATATGAGTGTTCCCCTTTCTTTGTCTCCTTGCCTGTATATATAAGTGTGTCTGTATCATTTTAGCCTTTCTCCTGGGGGTGTAGTGATACCAGCCAGCCCTTTCTAAAATCATTATTTTTTCTTAAAATAACTAATTTACATGAACTGTAGGGAAAAAAGAATAAAGCTCAGATAAACAAAGGAAAGACATTAAGTGTAGCAAAGCAGAGATGAGACGTTAACAATCACCTGCAGTTCACCGCCCAGAGATGACTGCTAATAACATCCCCAGGGCTACTCCCTTCCACTTTTCTCTGGGTTCATGCTGTATCCTACAGAAAACACAGTGACACTTAACTTCGTGGTACTTAATTTGACAGAATGCAGAGAACAGCTTTCAGTACAAATAAATACATCTCTGCAGCGTGAATTTTAATGGCTAAGTGACGTTCTATCAAAAACCTTTCCCCCAACGTTAAAGGTAACATCCCCTGACCATATTTTTGCATAGGCCCCTCATTTATTAATTTGTCTAATATCAAATCCTGACATGGAATTGCTGTGTCAAAGGCAACGTCCTTTGTTCAGGCTCCTGAGGGTATCGGCCAATAACATCGCACTCCAGCCGGCCACCTGCTGTCAGCCTCTTCTGTCTGCCCATGCGGGCTGTGAGGATTCTTATGTAGGTCAGTGTGACATCATTTTATCAGTGGGCTTTTCTGTTAGGGGAGCGATGACAGCAATTCAGCCGGTGCCCAGCTTCCCAGCTTGTCCACCTGGAGTGTGCCTGGGGCCCGGGCACGCTCCATCCGGGCCGTGGGCTGTTTGTTGGC
>CM052549.1:79080344-79109759 GCA_028533065.1 Trachops cirrhosus
CATGACTGGTAGGAACTAACAGGGCTGTAACATTTTCCATATATACCGTAGTTCTACAAACCAACTAGTTTCGAGCATCCAGGAATTTGTTGAAAAGGTGGCCTACCAAAACTCCAGCTGCAATTAAATGCTAAATTGCATCCACCGTATGTTTTAAAAATGCCTGTAGGCAGTAGTTCAAAGACTGAACATCCCAACGTGGTGTCTATAAAGTCACCATAGCACTAGTACAGCCTTTCTCCAAGGCTTCCCCAGAGCCCTGCGGGACACAGAAGAACCCTGAGCGTGAATCAGGTGGATAGAATGTCAGGATGATCTAGTAAGTTCAGGCCGGTGGCATGGCCATCTGGTAATGAGAAGAAAAAGTCCTCAAGCCTCATAGTCGCAGAGTCTGTTTTTCAGTCTCATATCCTGGTTCTGCTTCCTTATCATTTCATTGCAAAGCCATCCACCCCAGCCTCTCTAAGTGACAGCTAGACTCAGCCCCTGCTGAGGTGTTGACCTCGGTTAGCTGCTCCCTCCAGAGAGCTCGATCCTTGGGAATCGCCACAGGAAAGCCCTAGGATCCACGAGATAGATATGTGTACCAGAACCTGAGTTAATCCCTAGTCCTTCGGGATAAATAGTGTGAAGGCAATTTCTACCTCTCACATCGTACTTCAGAAGCTAAAATTCAAAAGGATAGTCTTCGTTGACCTTTTAAGGAGAGTACAACTTCAGAACAGTTACTGCAGGGAGAAAGGCAGAATAAACAGAAAGCTGTCGGACAAGATGGCACCATTGTAAAGTTGTCGGAAGGGTTGAATGTCAAAGGCAAACATCATTAGACCGCTCAGAAGTAAAGGCTAAGCGCTTTTTCTAGTAACCACCTTAGCCTGGCACCACAAACACAGGGAGCGGGTGTGTAATCCAGGCTAATTATATCAAAGAATTAGCATTCCAGTTTGTCTTTCCTCTTCTCAGATAAGCAGATAAGAAACAGAGGAACTTAACTTGGCTTTGGGTTGTAGTCCCTACAGAGACCAGTGCTTTGAACTCTCTCCTCCACCCAGCAAGGAGAGAACACCCACCACTCCCTGATTTCCGCTCTGTAGCAGAAATCTAGAGGTGAGCCTATTACAAAACATTCAGTTTTCGAAGAGTCATTATCTTTTCTATGGTTTGAAAAAGGATCATTTTGCATCTTTAAACTCATTATTTAGCATGATTTTCACACAAAGATATATAGCGATGACAATGAAATCGAAACCAGAGGAACCACTAAATCTACTCATTTATTTGCAACAATTAACGCTATTTTCCTTGAAAGAATCGCAGGTAGAAAGCATAGGAGTGTTAAATGCAGTCCTTGCAATAATCCTGTCCCCTTAAGTTCTCAGAAATTGTTTATGATCAAAGCGACTTCCAGCCTTTTCCTATTCAAGTCTGTCTCGGGCAGGGAGCGGAGATGCTCAGTGGGAGGTAAGGGGCCTTCTCTCTGTTCTCTCCAGAGCCCCACTGCCTCTGTGACTCTGGCTCGGGAAACTGAACAAGAAAGAAAGCTCGTCCCGCACCAGAGTGTCATACGTGAACAGCCTCCATTGCCCTCAAGATAAGAGTCACCCAGCCAGAGCACATACTTTGAATTTTTTTTTAATCTTCACCTGAGGACATCTTTTCATTGCTTTTTTAGAGAGGAAGTGTGGGTTGGGGAACAAAGAGCAACATCAGTGTGAGAGAAAAACATTGATTGGTCGGTCCCCGTAGGCTCTCCAACCAGGGATCAGACCGGCAACCCAGGTACATGCCCTGACCGGGAATCGAACCCACAGCCTTTGGGTGTAGGTGACAATGCTTCAACCAACTGAGCCACACCGGCCAGAGCTGGGTTGTTTTTCAGGCAAAAATCACAGGCTTCCAATGGACCAGTAGCCTGAAGTTGTAGGCCCCACATAGGACTAGATAGGAACATTCCTATGTTCCCATCCTCTTTCTGCCGAAAACCAATTTTAAGAACTTGAGAAAAGCATGCCCCTCCTCCCGGTCTCTTTTCCCCTCTCTGTCAAATGGGGAACTTAGAGGATGTGGCTTTAAGTCTTTTTCAATTTATGAGGGATGGAGAAAAAAAAAAAACTACCATACCTTGTTCCTAATTGATGAAAGCTTACCGTATCATTTGTCACCAGGGACAGTTTCCTTTGAAGGAGAAGACGACAGGAGGTAGGTACTGTTCTGAGTGCCTCCCCAGCCTGCCTCGTGCAGCTGGTCAGAGCATAGTGCCCGTTCATGGGGACTGGGCCTCTCAACTCGGTCGTCCTGACATCTAGAGCACTGGGCGCTTTGTAGGTGTGAGTGGCAAAGGAATGTCACTCGTCTGTATGTGGACTGAACAACTCGCAGAACTGCCCTCGCCACCGGACACTAGGAGACCTGATTTGCAGGTACGAGCAGAGATCCGGCCCTCCGTCCTGCTCTCCTAAGATTAACCCCAATCTGGCTGTGTTTATTCCAGCCATTAATCTCCTAATCTAATCAGCTTGCCGCAGGATGATTTTTATCTGATTATTCCAATTCATCACATTTAATTAGGTCATTATTTCTGCCTTCCATTCAAGGGGAGGAGAAAGTATTGGCTGAGAAATGCTGTGTGGTAGGACTGGGCCAAGCGCTCACACACCAGATCTTATTTCATTTAAGAGCATTCTCAGAAGTAGCGAGATGGGAATTAGGATGCATATTTTACAGGTGAGGAAGCAGATTGTAGAGTTTAATCGCCAAGATTCTCAGCACGAAGCAGCAGCCCAGCTGGGACTGGAAACAAGACTATCCGTCTCCAAAGCCATGTTCTCCCCACTGCACTGGCCTTCTCTTCCCCTACCGACTAATTCAGGGTTATTTCTGAGCTCACATAATGGGAGGGAAGTGGGGCGGGCTTGGCCCCAGAGCACAGGAGGACTGTCTGCGATGACTTTTTCCCAGAGTGGTGACAGATGACACTGGTCCGGTGGGAAGAGCCTCTCACCCACCACCCCTGTGGTCAGTGGCTCGCATATTGTCATGCGTTCTGCTGTAGCTCGTGCTGCAGATAACACCGCAGGACCCCTGCCCCGTGCGGAGCTTCAGGCCGGTTCAGAGGCCCCGTCCTTGCCTTTTATCTCGTCAGGGCTGTGTTCTACTCCACCCAGTGGGCGAACCTCAACCCGTGCCTTTTCAGGTGATAATAGCTAATGCTTTAAATATATATATATATATATATATATATATATTACATATATATGTAACCAATTCTTTCTGTTCTTTCTAAAAACAAAAATGTGTTATTTGAACTTTTGCACTTAATGGCTTTGGACGGTGGTAACGGTAAATGAAAAGCTAATCAGGGGCGTCCAACCTATGACCCGCCCGCCGCATGCAGCCCAGGATGGCTGTGAATGCGGCCCAGCACAAAATCATAAACTTACTTAAAACATCATGAGGGTTTTTTTTTTGTGATTCCGTGTTGCAATGTACACAACTGTTCTTCTTCCAGTGTTGCACAGAGATACCAAAAAGGGGGACACAACCGTGAGTGAGTCTTAATTTTTTTCTCAGGTGAAGGCCAATATAAAAGTGGCCAGGCAGTGGTCACTAACTGAGCTGGCAAGGAAACGTGATTTGTAAATCATTTTGGAAAAAGAAGGTCTGCTCCCTGAATTTTTTCAAGTTTTGAATGCAGGAACTGCGATTCATTTCCTCTTTCTGGTTACAGCCGTAGACAGGGACAGATCACTCCGTTCCCATAGACCCCTCCCTATTCTGGGGGGCCCCGAGCGGCCCCGACGTGACTCTACAACACACCTCTCAGGCTTCCGCCACCAAGTTCCTGAGGCTGGTGACACAGCCGTGCTCCTGCTTCCGGGCAGCCCCTTTACTTCGTGATTAATAAGGGCAAAGGTGGGGAGGATGGGGACCTCGGTGACAATGCAGGTTCTAATGCCTAATCAATTTCCTCCTGCAAGTTTTATTACATTGAGACTTCTGGAGAAGGAAATTGATTGGGCTTATTCACCTGGGAACTTTTAAAGAAATAAAGTGGGTTCTTTTAGTTTTCTATTACAACCTACTTTATGGGCCTAGAGCTAAGGAAAAATGAATGAATCTCCTCCATCAGTCACTTTGTTCGGGTTTTTGTGCCAGGAATTTAGAGAATTGAATGGGAGGGGACATGTTAAAGAGAAAAGTAATACCAAAAAGAACAGGTCAAATTTAATATAAACGAAGATGAAAGAAAGTAGGAAAATGCTTTTAAAAGAGATGATTTAATCCCATCTCAGGTATGTAGGTCTTTAGTGAGCACCTACTGTGTGTCTAGCCCTCAACTAGATGCTGGAAATTCAACGAGGATGAATAAATCATCATGACCTCTGGTGTCCAGGGCTCCCTCACTCAAGTAAGAGGATACAAGATGTCCATGTATATATTAAAAGGCAGAGACGTAGAGAGTTGTCAAATGACCAGGTACATCCACAACAGAGGCGAACAGGGAGTGATGGCCATTTAAGAGGCTCCTCAGTCAGGGGCCAGAATAAGTCGTCCTCCAAAGAAGCTACAATGTGAAGTGAGTCTTACAGTGAGTGGTCCATAGAGTTAGGGGAAGAAGGATTTGCTTTGAGAAAAAAAATAGTAGAGGCTGTGAAAGAAGAAAGAACACGGAGAAAAACTGTATGAGTCAGAAGGATTTGGGGCCGCTAGAGCATGCTGGACTAGACAAGGGATCTCAGCGGTGAGGTGAGGAATGAACACAACCCAACCCAGGAACCCCGGGTGCGGTGCAAAGGGAAGGAGGTAAAACTCGGGGGACAGAAAACCAAAACTGCTTTTACGGAAAGGATTAGATGATCAGACTTGTGTTTGGGTAAATGATTCTAGAATAATTATGGAGTATAATTTTTTTTAATGTTATTTATTGAGAGAGGGGAAGGGAGGAAGAAAGAGGGAGAGAAACATTGATGTGAGAGAGAAACATCGATCGGTTGCCTCGCCTATGCACCCAGACTGGAGACCCCAACCAAGGACACCGACCAGGGACTGAACCCGCAAACCAGACATATGCCCTCACCGGGAATGAAACCAGTGACATTTTGCTTTGAGGGACCACCCCCAACCAACTGAGCCACACCAGTCAGGGCTGGAGCATGAATTTTACTAGGAAAATGCAAGAGACCAGAGAGGATACCGGGGTTTATCTTTTTCACCGTAACTGGAATGCCTCTGCCAAACCCATTTTGAGGTGACCTCCATTGCTTTAAGTGGACAGTGAGTGGAGAAGACAGGAACGATGGATATTTCCAACCATTAACAGCTGTGACTATGAAGAGGGACTTGAGTAAGCATCCTGGAACGTACTTTTGCCATTTAGGCCACTGAATTAGCAGGCCTTGTCGTCCACAATCCCACGTGCTCATGGACTCTGTTTGGAGGGTGCTCGTTTAGTGGCTGTCTTTGGGGTTTGAGCATTTCCAGAGAGCCGCTCTGTTTCAGATGTTCGAAGTTACCGAGCAATGAGGCACGTCAAGAAGGGCAGACGAAATCCATTCACTGCCAGGGGTCAGGGTGGTTACTCTCCAGGCCAGGCACTTCGTCACTGAATCTTCGTGTGTTTTTGTAAAAAGTATAGCAGTGGGCCTGTCCTACTGACTTTTCAGGGCTGTGAGGGACTGTAAGAGGAAGCCACATACCTTTACAGATCTAGGTGTTGGTGTTGTCAGTGTGAGTGTGTGTGAGCGGGTGTGTGTGCTGTGACTCTCAGTCTTCTTCTTTACCATTTCTCCCCTCCTCGGTCGGGGCAGCCAACCCCCTCACATTCGCATCTCCCTGCAAAGATCACATTTCTCATTTCCGGCATCAAATGCTAAGTGTAAAAATATGGTGCACGTTACTAACATATTGAGTAAGAAGAGTGAATTTCTCTTGATAGGAATCACAGACCTTGTCTCAGCCCCATCAACCACAAAACGAAAGTAGAAATGTTAAGTGTTTCTGAAGAAGAGGCGGGTCTAACAGTTTGGGCCAGGGTCCTGTATGTGTGCGTAACATCAAGATTGTTCATTACGTCCTTCAGATCGTCAGTATTCCTACTCACTTTTTGTCTGGGGACAGTTTTTACATTCCTTTTTAGCTTGGGATTCTGGCAGCAGGTAGGCGGTGGTAACATCGTGCTCCCCACCCTTCCTGATGCCAGTTTGGGGCCCCACGGTGGAGAGCCAGGCTGGGGAAGCCCAGGCGTCCTGGACGCTTTCCTGGGTTGGCAGGCGGAGCTTCCCTACTCAGAAGGAACAGCCCTCTGGGCCCCAGCACTCCGCAGGCAGCTCCATTCCTCTCCCTGCTGTGCCAGTTCCATCCAGGTGCCCTGGCCTCAGTCCCCAAGGTCATTGCTCCGCTTCTGGTTCCGTCTTCACTTACTGTGCCCTTCTGAGACCTCAGTCATTCCCTCTTCTTTTGAGTATATATATATATATATATATATATATATATATATATATATAGAGAGAGAGAGAGAGAGAGAGAGAAGAAAAATGTTTGCGCATTTAATTTAGCATTTCTAGGTTTGAAGTGAGCCGGGAGGACTGTGTTAGCTCAGTCAAGGGTGGTCGTCTTCACGCTGTTCAAGGGCCTGCTCTGCCCCATCACGCAGGTGCGAGGGATGCTGTCACCGCATCTCCGCAGAGCTGCTCTGCTCCAGGGCACGGAGCTGGGGAAGGGTGACGGGCTTTCTCCCTCTGCCGGGCATCACCAGAAGGCTGGCTCCGAGTTTACTGTAGTCCCACAGCCCACCTGCAGGTCAGAGAAACAGGCGAATTACGTTACACCCCTCCACGCCCCATGTGAGAGATTACTTTTCAGGTCAAAGAGGCTCTGATTCTGTTCTGGTCCTATAGAAGGGTTTTCAGAATTACTCTAAGACTCTGATGTATGCAACAATTATTTTTAATTTAGACTTTTAAAAGTTTTTGTTAAATTTCAAGCTCAAAAGTGATTTTTAATATTGTCATTTGGACTGGGCCAAAAAATAGTACAAGTAAAAAATGTTTAAGTGGAGGAAAACACACAGAAGTGCCTCACCCCCATAATGCCCCATTCCCACCCCTACCCCACAGACCCAGTGTGGCTCGCTGCTAGGAATAGTTAAACAGGCTTATACGAGACCCGGAAGAGGTCATATAAAGTGAATTCTCTGAGCTTTTCTATGTGAGGAATAAATTGCTAAACTGATAAGGATAAGCTTCAGGCAGTCCAAGATAGGTTTTATTATTTTTTAATTTTTTTCTCCAGCTTTGATAAGATACAATTGACACATAACATTGTGGAAGTCTGTATACAAGACGATGATTTCATACATACACACGTATATATTGCAAAATGTTTACCACAGTAAGGTTAGTTAAGACACCCTTCACCTCGCCTAATTACCGTTTTGCTGGTGGTGGTACGGTGAGAATATCAAAGCTCTATGTCAAGGTAACTTTTATGGATGCGACACAATACTGTCAACTACAGTCACACTGCTGTGCAGTCAGATCCCTCAGCTTTTGTCCTCTAACTGCAAGTTTGCACCATGGCCTAACATCTCTGCATTTCCTCTACCCCTCAGCCTTTGACAGCCACCTGCCTTGTGGCTGTGAGGCGCTGTCCTTAGGTTCTCCATCTAAGTAGGATCGTACAGTATTGGTCTTTCTCTGTCTCCATTATTTCACTGAGCATGTGCCCTCAGTGCTCATCCATGTTGTTGCAAATGGCAGAACGTCTGTCTTTCTCATGGCTGAGTAACAGTTCGTTGCGTGGGCGTCTGTGTGGGTACCACCTCTATATAATCTCACATCTTCAACCCTTCATTCCTTGATGGACACTTAGGTTGTTTCCGTATCTCAGCCAGCATGAATGACGCTGCACTGAACACGGGGTGCAGATGTCTCTTCGAGATAGTGACATTGTCACCTCCGGATAGACACCCAGGAAGCGGGATCGCTGGATCACATGATCGTTCTATCTTGAGTTTTTTGAGAAACCTCCATAGTGACTTTACCATGACACATTTTAGGAATGTGAAGAAACTTGTAGTTCATTGCTTGTGTGGGCAAGTAAAGTATATGAATTTAAGGGAAAATATCATAAGAAGTTCAAATTATTTTTGGGAGTAATGAAATGTCAACCACAGTATTAAATAATGAAGCTCTTTATTTTATTAAATAAGGTTCTCCAAAACCTGAGATGAGATTTACGTGCAAGAGATTCATCCAGGGGGTACAGGTAAGGAAACAAGGAAGCAGACAGGGAAGGGGCAGAAGCCAGGCGAAGGGAAGATCTTGAGCAAAAGTCCTCTCGGTCCGTGGGCTGCCCTCAGCCAGCCCTACCGGGACCTCTGAAGTATGAGCCAGACTCATGGCAGCCAGAGAGAAGAGAGCTTGGCTGTTACTCTCCCACACCCGACAGTCGCAGATCCCCGGGCTGTGGGGAAGATGGCGGCCCCGGGTGCTTCTGACTCTTGGATGCTCTGGTAGGCAGGGACAGTCCACCAAGGAGTAGCATGGGTGATGGTCACTGAGGGCGGTCACCGTTGCTAGAGACGGAATGTGCGTGTCCCCGCCAAATTCAAGTGTTGAAGCCTAATCTCCAATGTGTATTCAGAGATGGGGCCTTTGGGAGGGGCCTTTGGGTGGAGCCCTCAGGAACAAGATTAACGCCCTTTAAATTGTGTGAAGAATTCGTGAACAAACACACACACACAGCAAGAGGCCCTGAGGAGATCCCTCACAGTTTCTGAAACCACGCGAGGACACAGAGAGAGTGGCCATGGGTGAACCAGGAAGTGGGCTCTGACCAGGCACCAGATCGTGACCTTGGGTGTCCAGCATCCAGGATTGAGGAACAAATTTCTGTTGTTCCTGGTACAGCAGCCCAAACTGACTAAGACACACGAGTTCAGACGGTCAGGCCTGGTCAGAAGGAATGCAAAGGGTCCCGAGTCGGTGCAGCGCTGACCGTGGTATTGATTGTCTGGTACAGTGGGCCTCGAGCTGTCCTTCATGTCCAGACTGGAAATCTAGGTGACATTTAGACACGGCTTCACGTGCCTGCCTGACCACAGAGGCCAATACCAACAGGAACATAATGGCGAATAAAATAGGTTCTGCATGAAACCGTTTGCTACTCGGTCACAGTTTAATCTGTGACTCCCTTTTGCTTATGTGACATGTTGAAAGAATCTTAAACTGAGAGTTGTCTTCTCTCCTGACATGAAGAATAAGTAATTTTCCATAAGAGAGAAATAAACTTGCTACATCTGGTAAAACAAGACTTGAACCAGAAATTAACATACAATCTTTTTATCATGTAATTCTTCACCTGTGGTTTATAGATGCTTCTGTAGTGAGTGGTATACCATAGCTTGAAAGTGAAATTATAGAGCTAGCCTAATAACAAAGGAAAGTTTAACGGTCAGGTGCTTGATTCTGTTCAGGTCATACGCAGTAAAACAGTCAAGTTGCACCCAAAAAGTCAGCCAGGTTCTTAGAACTAATTAATGTTGACCTAAATTAATCTCTCCATCCTTATGTGCTCATCACAGCACTTTGTTTAAGCCTCTCTATAATGCTTATCCTGTTCTCTTTCATATTACTACCTTGAAAGCAAAACAGTGAGTTTCATCATTAGATTATCATTGATCATGATACCAGCTCATAGTAGGTGTTTGAAAACACTCAAATGAGAACATTAGCCTATAGTTCCCCATCATTGAGACATCTTGTCATTCACTGTAATAGCCAAGTACATTGGGTCCTTGAATAATGACTCACTGTGGAGCCTCCCAGCTGCTCGTTAATTCTGGACTTCCTCTCACTCGCTCATTGGGAGGCTGTCAGCAGTGTTTCGACGGGACATGGGAAGCCTCAGCCCACGAGTTGTTTGCAAAAGTTGGTGTACAAAGGAGACATGGCTTTCTTTCCTCTTCTCGCCAATGTTCTTCTTTTTAACATAACTGCCAATTCCCAGAATGTCATCCCATTTTGTAACCAGACTTTGAATAATACTTTGCTCAGGTTGAGTAGGATTGTGGGTATTGACATGAATACAGAAGCCAAGACTTTCATGGAACTTTTCTTCCCACTACTTCTGAAAATAAATTTTACACTAGTCCTTGGCTGTGACTTTGCTCCTTCTTAGCAAGAGAGAGAGTATATTTATATAAAACAAATGTATAGCTTTTTCAAAGATGAAGTGAGAGAAAGAAAAGGGCTTGTCTAATAGGCTTTAATACACTAGTGAATTTCACGGATTTATTTCAGAGCAAATCATCCCAGATAGGGTCCCAGTACAGCCAGAAGCCTTGAGAAGCTGAAAATTGGGAGGAAAACATGGACAGTGCATGTCCCTACGGGAAGTCCATTTTCACTACACACTGAAAGTCTGGGCTGCCTGTCAGATGTTTCCCCAATAAAATTTCTCCTCAGGATATACTAAAAGATGGCCAACTTGAAGTCATGACCTTACATATTTTTAAACACACCTGAAGGTCAAAGCCAATAGTACAGTCAGTCACTGTGGTGTGAGAAACATTTAAGGACCTGCCGGCCCCAAATAGCTTTTCTATGACCTGGCCATAACTAGGTACCATGACTTCCATTATGATAATTACTCTCAGGGAAAACAGAAACAGAAACGAAAACAAAAAACCGTCTCCATCGGAAATCTCCTTCCAAAAAGAGTGTATCAGCTGGCAGAGGGCAATTGGCAGAAGCCAGATCATTGGAGCAGCCCTGGGTTGTACAGAGGGCCCCAAGTCAACGAGTTATAGAAGAACTCGAGTCTGATCAGCTGATCAGTCATAAAACTCTGGAGCTGATGGGAAGGGAGTAGGCAAAGCTGCACGATTAGAGACTCCCAAACGATTTTTTCCCTTCCCAGACTCATGCCTTCTCTTCTTGTCGATGGTGCCGGCGTTCTCCCAGGCACCGAAGCTCAGAACAAAGGGTCATTGGGACCCCGCTCCCTCACCTCGCTTGTACGCTTGTGTGCACAGCCCCAAGCTCTGGTGCTTTCTCCTCTGCTTTACTCCCGCTGCTCTGATTCAGACTTTTTCTTCCCTTTAGCCCTGTGCCATGTGCTCCTTCCCACGTCTCCAAGGTGCTTTTCAGTGCCGATCGTTTCTTCCATCCTGGGTTTGTCCACGTCCCCGCCTCCTCCCCCAGCCCCACGGGATCTTCCCCGTCTCTCCTCCTGCCTTGCCACAGAGGCGGCTGCTACTGACTAGGACCATGGAGTCTGAAAGAGCTGGCTTGAAAGCCCAGCTCTGCCTCTTCCTTTGGCAGAGTTATGAAATCTGGCCACCTCTCCCTCTCTTCCTTTGTAAAAGGTGACGGTATTAGTGCCTGATTCGAAAAATGGTTGTGAATACTAATCAGATAATGTGTGTGAGGAGCTTAGCGAGGAGCCTGTTGGAGAGGTAAGGACTGTCAACTAACACAGCAGCAACATAGTAATTAGTGTTTGGTATCACTGGGGCCAGAGGATGTGGCAAGAACTTCAGTGGGTGTGGGAAATTTTCAGGTAGACGAGCAGCATTTACTAGAACAAATGGGTTACCTGCCATCTGCCCCTTCTACAAACTAAAAACCATTTTCAAGTTAATATAAGCAGAACTCCTTGCTATACTTATTAAATGCCTACTTTTCAATGGGCTTAACCACACACTGTCTCTTTTGGTATGAGAAACGCAACCCAAATGTCTAGAGATAATGTCATTATGCTCCTTCATCTACCAGAGGCTCATTTTTAAGTAATATGCTGTGCTCTCCTTCTTGCTATGCTAGACTGAGCTAATTGTTGAGGATGTCAGAGGACAAGACATGTTCGGTTCCTTCCTTGAGAAAACTTGCTCTCTAATGAGAAAAGCAGGAAAATGAAAGATCAGTAGCAGTGTACTCTGATACCGGCACACCTCACTGAAGCCCTCGGATGAACCGTGTCCTTTATGAGTTCACATGAAAACATTTCTGAAAGGAAGGGAAGGAACACGATGCTGGTACCGTAATTCAAAGACCTTGGCCCTCGAATCAGGATGTTTGGGTTCTAATTTCCCACAGTGAAGTTGTGGTTTAAGCAAATCAATTGCTGGAGTCACTCTGCCTCTCTGGGGCTGGACCAAGTGAAGCCTCAGGATGCTTGCGAAGTTGTCCTGACACCTCAAGGTGCTTCACAAGGGGGAAGGCCCTGTGATTTCCATCACTGGCTTCCAACAAGATGTATAGAACCAGATATGTTTTTACCATATCAGAGAAACGATCTTCAACCCTAGTTCAATTATGTAGATGACTTCAAAGAATATTGGTGTTAAAATGGGAGCTCTACTATGAATTCATCAATTAGGATTTTGAATATGTCACAAAAGAAAATGTCAACCCACAAGCCATGGTCACCCATCAACAAACCCCCAATCAAGAACATATTAAAGAGAAGACTGAGTTCATTCTCATTTGTTGAAATTCCATGATGTGTGTTGCTTTATTCCAATTACAAGATGTCTGAACATTAAAATGTAAAGTCATTTCCATTTAGGACTTAATTTCAAACAACCAGAGTGTATTTCTTGGAAACTAATGGAAAAGCATGACTATGATGACGTCAGAGCTACTTGATAAAAAGAAAAAGGAAGCTTTTTCTCTACACCCTACCACCAGTCACACTGGTGCTCTTCTGCACAGTTAGAAGACGTCTTTGGTGTAAGGCATGTCAAGGAAATGTAAGGAAGAAATTAAAGAGTCTTCATCAGCAGAGCCATTCTTTCCACTGACCTGGAATTATTAAAATCATTTTCCTTCTTCATATGTATCTTTTTTACAGTTTTAAAGTGCAGGAATCTTTAAAATCGATAGCTATAGAAAAGAATGCTATAATCGCAAAACTCTTTCAATGGGGAATAATACTTACAAATTGTTTCATACAAAGAAAATCGTAATAAAGAAATCAGCCCTATTCTTTGGGGATAGAGCATAGAAGCCCACAGGTCAAATGGGCAAGTTTGTATGTGCAAATAATGGTGATGAGGTACCTTCCTGTGCCCTTTCTATGAGAAAATAACTAACTCCTTGCTAATCTCTAGTCATAACAATGATTAAAACTTGGACATAGAACAGAAGGCAGTCCGAATTCTTTTTTAATTCTCTGGTTCCCACTCTCTGTTTGCTCTGTTGCAAGAGAAATACCAAATTTACCAACTATTCAGCTGATGCTGCACTTGAACACAGAATAGTCAAGCAGCAAAATTGAACTATTTTATTTCCAGTTCCTCTTAGGTTACAGACCTTCCATAGATCCTCCCAAAGGAATGAACAGATCATACAAATGGAGCACAGAAGGGCAAGCTGATCTCACCCTTCTGCTGGGACAAGGGGGAGGCACTCACCAGGTGTAAGGAATGAAGCCTCACCTGCCTACCACCCTCTCCCTTCTTCCTGTAGCGTAACACACAACCCCTTCCTGTCCCTCCACTCTCTCCTGGTTCCCTCATGTCACAAGTGCACAGTGTTCCCCTGTTCTGTGGGAAAAGAACCCACAGTGTAACATTCAGATCTCTCTGAACCCACACTAATTTATTCTCTTCCCATTAGGAAAGGCTTGGCCTTTGAGAGTCACTGATACATATTCATTCTATTATGTATCTATTATATATGTGCTTTTTTTGCTAGTTCACCTGGTAAATATGTTAACTTTTTTCCAGTTCATCCTAACGTCAAGCCCAAATCCCAGCTGAATCATATCCAGTAGAGCTGAGAAATAGTCTTTGTATGTTCTACAACAGAGAATCACTGTTGGCTTTTAGTTGTAACTATCCCGTTTCTTTGCAGCTGAAAGGATTAAGATAGCTTCCCGTGGATTCCACCCACAGTCATTCCCCAACCAGCCTCTTCTTGTCTGTGCCAGCAATGCAAAATCTTCCTCGGTTGTCCTGAGGTGACTTCACTCCTTGATTAGCACTTCCTTCTGGGAATCGCCCTACTTCTCCTCACGTCCTCCTTGCTTCTCAGCTGGGGTCGTTTTTCTGAAACCCTGATCCGTCCTTTCCTGTCACTCTTAGTTACATCAAGCTGACAACTCTTCCATCTCCTTTCTCTTCCTTTGCTCCTTTCTAGACTTGAAACCACAAATCTTTTCAAGATTCCAAGTTTCGTCAACTCTACCCCACAAAGGCTCCAAAGTTCCCTTGCAAAATTGAAGCTGCATACAAGTTTATTATTTTGTGATTGACAGTTTAATTATTGTGCCCCTTTCCTAATCTGTCTGCAGACAACCTGAATCTTCAGTAGCTTTAAGAGATTTCCGGGAGCAGCCAGCTCCTGGGTGACCCACCCTGCCCATTCACAGACCAAGTGCACCTTGCACTGCGAGGCCCTGGACTGGCCAGGGTGGAAGAACACCCAACTGGGGCTGAAGCGGATGCCAGTCACATAGCAGGCACCCTGCTGAGGCCTTTCCATTCAAGAGCAGTGATCACACTGACTGATTTGCATGATAGAAAAGAACATTCTCATTAATTTTGCAGATTAAATCAAGGCACCTGGGAAGGCTGGAAGTATAAATGTGAATGACCTTAATAGCAAGCTAAGAAAAAACTCGTCAGTGCGTTGAATTCATTGATGTTTAATAGAGATATGTTGTACAGTACAACATTTTTAAAAAGGAAGTCACTGCAAGGTAAAGGGTCACATGAGAAACTTACTGAATATGAGTTCAAATTTTGTTCCTTTTCTGAACATGTGCATTAATAATAGATAAGTTAAGAGTGCTGCATAGGAGAGTTAAAGGTAATGCTGAAATGCCACCATTTGGTTGGATCCTTTGTTAGTACTCTTGGTAATTAGTGGCAGAATTACACTCAAACTTGCTTAAAGAAGAAGGTAATTTAGGAGCTCGCATACCTGAGACGTTTCTGGACCAGAGTAGCTTCAGGCACGGGTGGATCAAGAATTCACAGATACCATCACCAACACGTTTCTGTTCATCTCTGAGCCTGTACTTATTTCTTAGCTCCCAGTTGCTCTCATGTGGCAAGCTTGTTACAGGCACACCTCCCTGGATCTCAGAGTACATGCCCCAAAGCTGCTCTCCACCCAGAGGGCTCCGGTGGGCCCACCTTGGGCTGCCTGCCCCTCCCTGGGCTAATCATGTGTCTCAGAGATGGGACATTCTGTGGCATGCCAGACAGCCTCGCCTGATTAAAAATTTCACAGAATTGTCTGAAATAGGGGAATGAGGCTTCCCAAAAGGAAGAGGTGCTAGACAGCCTGACACTAACAGGGAGGAACAAAGAAAACCTTTCCTGCAGACCATCATTAGGGATCCGGAGTCCAGGTACCAGTCAGGAATGACTTTGGAACAGATACGAGTCATCTAAATGGTTTGTAGGACTGACAGTGGGTGAGGTTTAAGTGGGGACTTTTAGGTTCTGTGTATTTTGACATAGGTTTTTGTTTTGCATAAAAATGCAACTGATTGTAGAATATTTGGTGGAGGAGAAGATAAAGGAGAAGATAAATGTATCTTCTAATAACCACTATTAACACGGGCAGATTTCCCTCGCCTTTAATGCATGTAGTACATGTTTGCTAATGAGAATTGTTCAGTACTTCCACTGAATTTTTGTTTAAATCATTAAGAACATTTGGCGCACGACTAAGGTAACCTACAAAGATTACTAAGCTCGTCTCATGGATATGCCATGCTCTGTAACAATGTTCATTTTTCATATGTAAGTTTTCCATTTGCACTTTCATAGGTGATATCATGATAAACTTTTGATGATAAACATTTCGGGGCCACATAGCTTGTCAGCTTCCTAACGTTGAATCCTTGTGCTGAACTGGTGACTTATTGAAGATGAACATACAAAAACTCTCGGTGTATGTTGTGACATTCCTGCGCAGAATAATACAGTTTTTGTCAGCCTAGTAGTGAGGCGATCCTTACTACTGCCCAAAGGTGGTGACTTTTCAGGAATTAGATCACACAGTTTATGAAGCAAACATGCTTATTTGTTTCCCTGTTAGCGATGGTGTTAGACTTGAGTTCATCTAAGCAGGTATTCACAGATAAGGACTCTAGTGCCGTAGAAAGTTTACTTAGTCTTTTAGCAAGAAAGTCACAGAGGCAGAAGAAGTGAGCCCGCTGGGCTGTGTGGACTCAGGAAACAAGTCACAAAGGCAAAAGTAGGGCCTGTGGACCTTAGGAGCAATAAAGCAAAGGATACTGCACCTAAGAAAAGGAGGGGAAAGATGCGAGCGTGCTCTAGAGAGAAAGAGAGCGTGCACTGGGTCCTTTGTCTTCAAGGTTTTTATCTGTTTCCTAAAGGCAAGAATTTCGGGGGAGGTCTCAGGGGAGGATCTCAGTAGAACATTCATCAGCTTTCCAGGTGCGCCCTTTCAGGGTCCTGGGCTCTATTGATTGGTCACCTCGAGGGCAGGGGGTCATTCGTCCTTGCTGCTGCTCCTGATGCCGCCATGGTGTCCTTTCATCTGGTTTTGTTGCTTTTCTGGGCCTGGAGCTGAAACACAATTGAGGTCTAAATATTTTCTCTAGCGTGACCAGAACTCTGTCTCTCTGTGGTCAACAGACCTGAGGCTTTGTTCCTAAGACTGTTGGATGTGGGTCAGAACTTCATTGTCCTGAGAGCTTACTCCTTAAGGTAGTGGCCATGCAAAGGAGAAGGAGGCAGGTGAGTCCTGGTGCTGGATGGGGCCCCTTTGAATCAGCCACCTGTCTCTGTTTCCCCATCCTATGCGCCAAGAACTTTCGTAGCTTCCTACTATCCTGTGGTATCCCCACAGTGCCTACTTTAAAATCACTTAAGAAACAATGATTAAATTTTAAAGAATAAGCTTATAATCACAGCAAATGCATGTTTTTAATTCTGAGTTTGTGTTAATGAAGTAAATCTCTGTGCATTTTAACATTGACGACACTCATTCAGGATGGCGGGCAGTGGCTGTTCTATAAAGCTGTAGTATTCCACCTGGCAGTATATAGCGAAAGTGAAGATGTGTACCTTTTATGCCGGAAATTCTATATTTGCAAATATATCCAAGGAGATAAATGATCAAATACACAAAGACATAGTTGATGAGCATCAATAAGGTTTTAATAATATCGAAAATATTGACTCTGTCTAAGTACCCACCAGTATTTGTTTAAATAAATCCTGGGTATTTATTCAATGAATACAAGGCAGCCATTATAAAGTAGTACGTTGACTCAGAATTGCGGGCATGAAGATCTTATTTCCTCCCAACAGGAGCAAATACCAACGTTGTGGCCTTCAGCCAATGCCTTATTGGTGACTCCTAGCTGTAAAATTTATTTTGAGCCTTAAAAGTTAGATTTGACATAAAAGGAGCTTACCAAGTCCTATTTTTTACAATTTTTATAATTTTTACTAAGTGAAAAAGTGTGCATTAAGGTTTCACGTGAACACATTATTAAATAGCATGGGTGAGAGTAACACATGTATATAAACGTATTTGTGTGTGTGTGTGCACAGATCCAAAATGACATGAACCAAACATGCAATGTGGTTGGAGAACAGTGGATGATTTTTACTTTCTGCTTTATGTTTTATCAGTTGCTTGAATATTCTGTGTGGGTCATGAATAGTTAATGATATAATTTACAGTTTTTAAAAAAGGTCATTCATTCTGTAAGAACCTCTTTAGCGAGTTCTGCTCATTGGAGGTGATTTGCCCAGAGTCCCGTAGCTAGAAAGTAACAAGACAACAGACAGCCTCCTAATCCCTAGTACACAGCTCAGGTGACTCCCGTCAGCTCCGAGGATCACGGGGGAAAGGAACCATCTGAGATTAGACTTAAACCCTTAGAGCAGGGGTGTCAAACTCATTTTCACTGGGGGCCACATCAGTCTTGAGGTTGCCTTCAAGGGGCTGAATGTAATTTTGGGACTGTATCAATGTAACTACGCCTTAACTGTTAAGGAGTTGAAATTACATTTGGCCCTTTGAAGGTAACCTTGAGGCTGATGTGGCCCCCGGTGAAAATGAGTTTGACACCCTGACTTAGAAGCTACTGGGCTGTACAGACAAAAGCTGGAAGTTCTGCCAGGATTACCTGTGTGAGCTTGAGCAAGACTCTTTGACACAGTGGGAACTGTGAGTTACTAGTTGTAACCAAATCTCAAAATGCTATTGTTGAATTAAATATTTGGGTTGGGCTGGAGGAGTGTGGTAGTTCATTCGGCACTTAAAATCTGAAAAAAGAAAACGTAATTTATGAAAAACTAAAATTATATAGAACCTATGATCTTGAACATTTGTTCATGCCCAAAGGTAAATAGATTTCGTAAAGTTTTGGATGACTGTGTGGTTAGGTATTTACTGTAGGGTACTGGGAATTTATTGCCACAAGTAGTATTGGGTTTGACTCGTGGGAGATAATCATGGTCCCTCACACCATCAAGGCTGGGATAAAAATAGAAGGTGTGGAACACAAGCTGAACACACGTATGTCTTGTGCTCTGTAATTGGTAAATTCGACTCCTGAATAAATCAGAATGAAGAAGTCAAAAACATATAGTACAGCCTCAGATAACCAAAGGCTGAAACTCAGATAGTTCTGTAATTTATTTTCCTTTTCTTGTTTTACTCTGAAAATACTATGAGAAATGCCTCTTCTTAAGTGCGTGCCTTGGATTATCTATGTTACGTCATTTAATCTTGACCCGTGACAACGTGGACGGGGCTCTTCCCATTTACTCACAGGAGAAAACCCAGGCCAGAGAGGCCAGCGCACGAACAAGAGCTGGTGGTTGAAAGTGGCGGACCGGGGTCTGCCCACCTGTTATTCTGATGAGCTGTGGCCCCAGCTCCTGGCACACTGACCTGTTGCTGCTTCATGAACATCGCGGTGGCCCATGAGAAAACGTGAAATGCCTCATCTTACTTAACGAGTCTCCTGAACACCAGAAGATGTTCTTTAGAATGTGTTGCTTTGACCCAGATTTGATTTCCTTTCACCCTTTTTATCTCTAACTTCCTTTTCTAAATAATGGGAAGCAACACATGATCGACTCTCATAATAGAGGCTATTTTCAGCATGTATAGTAATTTGTTCTGCAAAAGAAATCCTGCTTGGGAGTAAATTTTTTTCTTGATAGGTAATTTTGAAGATATTTCCCTTGAACCATTCTTTTTCTCTGCAGATTATAGAGGATGTGCAGAGACTGAGGTGAAACACTCCTGTTCGAAGTTAGGATGACAAACGAGCAGGCTTAATTGTGACAGGCGGTGTTTGGGCTCTTCTCTATCTCTTCCGTGAAAATGGAGCCATCAGCCGGGAACCTGGTCTGCAGGGCTTGTCCCTGCGCCGATGCGGACAGGAAGGGCCTTCCCATTATTGCCCTAGGCAGACGGACATTTGTCTGGAAACGCTGGAGAATGAGAGGCGGGGAGTGAGCTCCAGGTGTCCATCTGGGCTTTGAAAAGCAGATATTTGAAGTTGTGGCGGGCTGCTTTGTAATTAAATCAGTCACCGAGGTCGGCTTTCTTGGCAATTCCAATTCCAGATGTGATCATAGCGTAATGAACCATGCCCTTATAGACGTTACATTTCCCGCGATCAAAGTCTCTGCCAGGATTTTCCTCCCGATTTAAAGAGTGGAAATGCCACATTATTCTGAATAGTGCTTTGCTCTACTGGTGTTTTTGTGTCTTGGAAAGCAGCTGGAGGGCATGGTATGGAATACAGATAAAGGAAAACCTCCCGCCTGTCTTTATGAAAACAACCCACTGTACTCGCTGCTGTCCAGCCTTGATTCGCACGGACCAGTGTCTTTTTTTGGCTACTGAGAGAGATGTAGTGTTTCCTGAATAAAGGTGATCATATTTTCTACTCGGTGATATATCAATCTTGAAGGGTCAGAATACACTTGCTGTCTACATACAGAATCCATTTGGTGTAAAGGTGTATTATTGCCCTTCTGTGATTTGGACCTCGTCTTTAATTTATTTCTATTTGCACCTGAATTTAAAAGCCGATTACCTATCAGAGAGAGGTGCTGCTGTAATCAAGTTGGACAAGGGCAGGCTCCTTGGGGTCTTTCTTGGGTGGCTTTTCTAATTGACTGAAACTAATTCCGAGACTGTGCCTATCCCCAGGAACAGTCTAATTCCCATGCAGCCATATTGATCTGTGTGACATACCGTATTTTGCCACGTGTCCTGGGTACTTTTTGCCCAAATTTTTGAAGGTAAAATAAGGATGCACATTATACATGGGTAGTACCTGAAATACCGTGCATCTGTTCTTGTGTTTTGTAATTATTTCTTACATCAAATTTCTTGTACCATAATATGTTTAAAAATAAATGTTAAAATTCCTTTATAACACAAAAAACAAGTTATCTAAATATAAATAAATTAAAATCGGGTTAAAAAATTAAAATGAAAGATTTTTTTTCCTGAAAGTCTGGGCCAAAAGCATGGGTGCTCGTTAGACACCGCAAAATACGGTACGCCCCCTCTGGGACCCTCAGACAGAGTTCACCTTGGCTCTGAAGCAATGGCGGAACAGCTGTGGAGACACCCCCCATGTTACACGTTACACGTTACGTGCAGACCGCATCATGCGCAGTCAGCTCTCGTAGATGCCATTAGAATAAGTGAACAATGAGAGTAATTAGAACTGGCAATGCCAAGCTAATCGTCATGTCTTTGTACTTAGGACACTGACATTTTTAAAAATTAGAAAAATCAGATATTTTTAAAAGAGAAAAGAAGTTGAAAAGCATTGGAAGTAATTTATCAACGTCCTCTCTGTGACCTTCATTCAGGACTTTGCAAGAGAGGTGAGGATCTCAAAATTCTTTGGACAGAATTTCGAGACTTGACAATCTGAATTTTGTAAGACAAAAAGTTACCCACGTTCAATGTGAACTGAGGGGTGAATTGGGAGTCAAAACAGAAATGGCCTCATCTGCTCAATAATTAGAACTTTGAGGGAAACGTAAAAGTCAAATGTAAGGTGTATTTGTAAATATAAGTAATAAGACTTGGAAAAGGACAGGTGACGGAAGTGCGGACGCTTTTCCCCTCACTTTTTAAACACCTGTATTCCACCTGTGTCCACGGAAAAGGCCTGGAGGCATTGGCCACTCGGCCACAATGAACATCACCAAAGCCCAGCGGGTGGCCTTCACATACAATACAGAGGCCAAAGATGTCACTTCAAAGGGACCTCGAAGTCAACTTGAAGAAGCTCCTGCAGGCAAAAAGTGATACAAATTGAACATCCAACACATAATGGCTGCAACAGATCCAGACAAATTATGTATGTGGGATCATTTGTGTACATAATGCTCCTAAGAAGACAGAAGAAAAGGAAAGGGGGAAAAGGATTGGAGAAACAAGACAAAATGTACTGGCCCTGTTGGGAGTCCTTGGGGCCCCTCTCCTATCTTACCATCCACAGTTGGGAGGGAATAGGCATTGATCCCACCCTCAGGTAGGGACCGCACTGCAGACTAAGCAACAGGCCTCAGCAACTGACTGGCACCTTCAAAACAGGAGGGAGGATAGGAATTGAAAGCATCATCTCACAGCCCCTAGTGAGGTCATTGATTTAGGACATCAAAGCGTGGTGAACCGTTAGTGCAGTTTGGATGGGGTATTGGGAGTGTTAGGGTGTTGGGATCAGGCTGACACCCTCTGAACCCCACTCCTGTAGCTTAGTCTCACCTAAGTCCGCCACTCAGCCCTCATGCTGCCCCTGAGGTGACACAATAGGGTGTGCAGTTTCGGAAGTACACCCGGAGGGGGAAGAACTCAAACACAATCAAACCTTCAGACTCGTTTACCAGAAATGCGGGCGAAAGAGGACCGAGCTAAGCCTCAAGAAGCAATCAGTCAAATGCAAAACATCAGACTAAACAGGATCATTTTTATGCTTCTTTCGACAAGTCAGTGGAAGAAAAAAGAAAAAAAGACAAGGGTGGGGTGCTGTTTCTGCTTTAAAGAAAAATGAGACACAACAACAGCCTAGTGTGTGGATCCTGGCACAAGGAACAACCTGTAAAAATACATCGTTGGCAGGGGAAATTCGGGTATGGACTAGGTATCGGGTGGATATAAGGAATTAATTTTACTAACTGTAGTAGGAGCAATAATGTAGTGTATTGCATTGTATTATATTGCACAACATCCCATCACATTGCATAGCATAAGAAAAAAATTGCTCTGGCTGGTGTGGCTCAGTAGATTGAGTGCTGGGCTGGGGACGGAAAAGTCGCCATTTCAATTCCCAACCAGGGCACATGCCTGGGTTGCCAGCCAGGTCCCAAGTCGGGGGCGAGCAAGAGGCAACCGATCCATGTATCTCTTCTACATCGATGTTTCTCTCCCCCTCTTCCTCGCTTCCTTCCCCTCTCTCTAAAAATAAATAAATATCTTAAAAAAGAAAAAAGTTAATGTATACTGAAGTACTTATGGGTGAATGACTTGATATTTGGATTTTGATGGAAAATACTGTAGCCGAGAAAAAATAGGAAAGGGGCATGGAGAAAAGATGGGAATAAATAAAACAAAAAGGCAAAATAATTGTTGTTGAGGCTTCTTGATGAATCCACATGGACTATATTTTCTACTTTTGAGATGTTTGCCAATTATCATAATAAACACTTAAATAAAGTCAAAACATTGTTTAGGCACCAAAGACAAGAGAAGGTAATGAATTAACTTCAGCTGCAGTTTTTATCAGTTTCCGTGTCCCCTAGAATCCTTACACAAACTGGAGGACTGGGAACTCTGGGTGTCTACCGCGCAGTAGATGGGGTGAAAACGGAGGCGCACCCAGGAGTTGTGACCGCAGACAGGAAATTGACTCCGAGAGCTTGGATGGCGGCAGCTTGAATCGATCTGAGCCGTGAGAACTGTCAGGCAGGTTTTTGTTTAGTGACTTTGGGAACAATGATCTGCCTAAGCTTTCTCTCCAGGGGGGAGTCAGACGTGAGACAGATTTGAAGGACCAAATGCAAAAAAAGGAGGTATTTCTTGGCAGTCTGTTACATTTCAGATGTTCTCGTTTGTGTTTTGTTTTTGCTTTTAAAGGGTCACCTGTGTTCATTGAATGACAAACAATAGCATTACGGTTAAAGTTGGGGTCTGGTCCTCGGTGTAGTGACCTGCGCCCTGTGCTACAGAGGGTCCTGCAACTGGCTCAGGGCTCTGCTGTTTCACTTGAAATTCTTCGTGAGTTTCACACAAGGAGCTTCACGGTTTCAGTTTACCCAGGCCCTGCACACCGTGCAGTGGGTCCTGGGTAAAGTGTGTTCTATCTAAAGTGTGTCTGTGGGGAGAGATTTAGGGGCTTACATTTATGAGTCATTCTCCTGAAGGAGACTCCTTAGTCACTTCAGAGTCACTTTACACCGCCTTTGTCTTCTTAACTTCCCAACTCCTTTGAGGACGGCTGAGTAAACAGAGCCTCTGGCACTGTGTGATTACTGGGGACACTATTAACTTCATGAAAATAACACTCAAAAGCAAAATCCAATTTCAAAACCTGATTGCTATCTCGATCAATAATTTTGTTTTGAAATACAATTTTCGGGTGCAGGTGCGCTCCCTGATAGTTCTAAGACATGGAGCCTAATAAAAGGTAAATCTGTCTAAATATATGCAATTCTTCCAGAAATCTCTGTGATGCAAATACATTTTCTGGTTATGGCTCTATTTTTTTTCCTGTAATAAAAGAATATTTTCACTAAGGGAGTGACAGCAAGACTTCAAGGTTACTACTTGGTATGAAGGTGGTTTAATAACGATGTGATAGCCCACTAGTAGCAATATAGTAATGATCCAAATTGTGTAGAAATCTTTACTGAAGTCACCCAGAAAGTCACTGGCCGCCATGTACCCATATTCTTGCATGCTGAAGATTAATTAGGACAGGTGACGTTTTGTCACAGTGCCAAAGTTAATCACGGTCTAAGAAACACCCGAGAAAGAGCTCAGGCGAGTGAAATAATCACCATTAACAACAGATTTAAAAAGTAATCCTGAAGGGCAACTTTTAAGAACTAATGTTTTGAATAATTCATAACTCTAGTATTGAAGACATGCGTCTGGGAGAGAATACTTTTTAAAGAAGTTGGTATTACAAGTGTAGGCACCAACAATGAAATTGTACCTCAAATCATGGCTTCTCAAACTGGTATAACATGTATTTGTCTGTCTGTCTCTCTCTCTCAGTCTCCCTCTCCCTCCGTTTCTCCCACCCCACTCCATCTCCCTCACCCTCTCTTTCTCTCCAGATAATATTATGAAGGCTAGTACATGTACATGTATTTCTCTTTTTATAGATGTAGCACAATGTATATGGACATCTCTTACTTGGACACATAGTTTTGTTGTTTCTAAAGGTTTACTGTTTCAGATGCTGCTCCATTATATACCCGTAAAGATTTTTCTGTGTTTGTCCTCTGGCGTGTATAGGGTGTATTCCTAGAGGCGCACTGCTGGGTTTATAAGGTAACGCATTTGGTATTTTGAAACATGCACCCAAAGGTTGTATCAGTAGTATCTACTTCTGCCAAGGGTGGTTTTGGATCGTCAGCTTTCTCAAACTATTACCAAGGCTGCATATACTCATATTTTGCAAATGCTCATCTGATGGGCAAAAAAAAGTTGTAAATAATTTTTTGGCTTTATTAAGGACAACTTTCAGATCTCTAAGGTGTACAACACGATGAGTTGGTGCACGTTGTATCGGGATTCCTCTCCTCGAGGTCATTCACGTGTTCCATCACCACACATGTTGACCTTCGGCTGTTGAACACTTCGTGAGGACAGGGAAGTCCTGTTCCCTTCGCAAATTTAAATTCGACCACCCAGTGTTACCAGCTGGAGTCACCGTGTTGCACGTTAGACCCTCAGACCCTACTCACCTTGCAGCTGGAAGTGTAGACCCTTTACCCACCTCCTCCTGCTCCGCTCACCCCCAGCCCCTGGCAGCCGCGTTTTCACTCTCCGCTTCTGTGAGTTCAAGGTTATTTTTTAAGATCCCACGTGTAAGTGATGCCACACAGTGTTCGTCTCTCTCCCTCAGCACAAGCCCCTGGAGGGTAATCCGTGTTGTCACAAACGACAGGACTTTCTTCTTTTTTAAGGCTGAATCATGCTTCACTGCGTGTGTGTATTCGTCGCATTTTGATTATCCTTCCATCGTCGGCGGGCATGTAGGTGGTTTCCATACCTTGGCTGTTGTGCGTGGTGCTGCAGTGAACGGGGGTGCAGGTATCGCTTCTAGGTAGTGATTTTGTTTCCTTTGGGATTGCTGGATCATGCGACAGTTCTATTTTAAAGTTTTTATTGAATTATTGGGGCTACACTGGTTAACCACATTATAGAGCTTTCAGGTGCACAACTCTATAACACATCATCCGTATACTTACTGTATTGTGTGTTCACCACCCCGAGTCAAGTCCCCTTCCATCACCATTCACCCCCCTTTACCCTCTTCCACCTCCTCCCACCCCCTTTCCCTCTGGAAATCACCACACTGTTGTCTGTGCGTATGAGGGTATTTTTTTTTTTTGCTTAATCCCTTCACCTTCTTTCTTCCAGCCCCCAACTCCCTCCCCTCTGACAGCTGTCAGTCTATTCTCTATCAATGAGTCTGTTTGTATTTTTTATTAGTTTATTTTGTTCATTAGATTCCACATGTAAGTGAAATCACATGGTACTTGTCTTTCTCTGTCTGTCACTTATGACACTCTTATGTCACTTAGCATAATGCTCTCCAGGTCCATCCACGCTGTTGCAAAGGGTGAGATTTCCTTCTTTTTCATGGCCAAGTAGTATTCCATTGTGTAAATGTACCACAGCTTTTTGTATCCCCTCATCTACTGCTTGATCACAGTTCTGTCTCTAGTTTCTTGAGAACCCTCCACACTGTCTTCCACATGCCAGCACCAGTTCACATTCCCACCAAAAGCAACTAAGCCATGTCTCAACTCTAAATGAAATAGGAAGAAATTGTTTTCACCTATGACATTTTGGGGGCCTCGGTTCTGTCCAGGCACTGTCTTTTCATTCTTTTGAAAAGCCTCTTTCACGCGATTACCACCACACACCTGTTGGTTACAGTTCTCTCCCGTTTTGCTGATAATGAAGCTGAGCTTGAAAGAGGTCGTGGAGGCATTTGTGACGAAGCCAGAATGGACACCCACACCTTGCTCCAAAGGCCAGCCCCAGACACTGGTCTAGGCTCACGATGAATGGCCTTGCAAGGCCAAATGTAATAAATGTCTTTATCGTCGTCAGAGGGGTTGTGAAAGAGAGACGTTTCCCTCGGGGACAGCCACACTTTGGAGGGAAGTGAGCTCCTGTGTCTGTGTAAAGAGTGCCCATCAGCCTGCCCCATGGAGCGAGCAGGCTGCTCTCTGGTCCTCAGACTCTCCTGTCGCCAGGTCCCCGGTTCCCTCCCAGCCCAAAAACTATTATTCTTAGTGGTTCTAGGCGGCCACGGCGCCCTTTCTAGTGGTGTGCCACAGGCCTGTCAGTCAGCCTCACAGGGCACCCGCTCCACCTAAGAACCAGATGGAAATAGGAATCGGATTCTAGATCCAAGTCTCTTTGGCATCATCCCTTTAGTGAATTCATCGGATTCAGCCAGAGAACTTTAAAGTCCCAGGGTGCTCAAATGGGTCTGTCTGTTAGCTGTGAAGGGAGGAAGGCGTTTATGTAAACAGCCAGCTGGTTGTTACGTAGAACGTCAGTTATTGAGCCCTCTGATTGGATAACGTCAGCATCTACTTAGCTGCTGGCTTGGAGACCAGTGGAGTCGTCTGTCACTCTCTCTTTGGCTTTAATATGTGCAAGTGGATGTGAGAAAGGGGACACCAGAGTCCTGCCTCCCACCTGCTGCAAAGTGCCGGGGACTTGCAGTCACAGCACCTGCTCTGGGCGGTCCGCCGCCAACCCTCTGTCCAAACACGTCTCTTCAGTTCTGACTCATCGCTGACCTGACGTTGCCGGACAGGTGGCTTTATGTTTCTTTCCTTTCCCTTACTTCAGTTGCCCCACTGCATTTTAAAAGTACTTACTTCTGAATAAGCCACGTCCTTAAGTTTTCCAGGGAAACAAATGTCCAGGTAAGAGGACCTCTAGGTTGTTTTACCCTCTGAGGTCGTTTGGAGTTCCAGACCCGGGTGGCTTGCTTCGGTCCCACCTGCTACTCCCTGGTCTGTCCTGAGAAGGCTCATCTGAAGTCGTTCAGGTTTCATTCGCACCTTAGTTTTGACCTTCCTCCGTATTCACGGAACACAGATGAGCACAAAATGTGAATGCATCGTTGCTGTTGTTCTTTCTTCCAGCGTTTGCAATTTAAATTTCCTCTCTCATTATGTTCTCTGCATTGGCTCTTGTGTTTCTAGATATGCTTCACAATAGCCTTAAAACTTTGGACAAAAATCAGAGCAAGGGCCAAGTTCAGTCACATGAATATTGTAAACACTCCAAAACCAACACGTTAACAAAGGCTTTTATCAGACAGAGAGCAGGTTGGACAGATGCAGGAGGCTCGTTCATTGTCTTGGAGCTGCCTAGTTTGGGAGGGCGTACTTAACACTTTATAAGAAAGTTCTGTATTTTCAGTGTACCTCTGGAAAACCGGATTAGCATAGAATAATTAGGAAAGAGGAAAATGGTCATTAAAGAAAATAGAAAATTTATGTACATATTTCTCATAGTCTCAGCATCCAACAAAGTAAAACTGAAAAATGAATCAAACGTAGACAAGGAGTGAAGTTCTTCATACGATTTCAGGAACGCTTAGTTTTTTAAAGTTCACCAATCTGATTACAAAATGTGTTACAAAGGCAAAATACACTTGTAATGAGGACACTTCATTCTCCTGACATCAGCTGAATGTCTGTGTCTTGGAAAATTGGGACCTCTGATAACTGTTTTGCTTATCTCACTGAAAATTTATCTCGTAGAAGATTATTGAGAACGTTCCCTTCTCTTTAGTGCCAAGAAGCCCACAGGCGCCCACATGCCCGGCCACGAGAGCCCGTCTCTCCTGGTTTCTCTCCCTGAGCCCCAGCTGAGGGTCTGACACAAAGGCCAGTGCAGCTTTGGCAGTTGGGGTGGGGAGAGGGACGCAGCAAGGCTCTGAGCTTGGTTTGCAGTAGGTTGATCAAATATTTCACTTCTATCAGCATTTGCTTTAGGCTGCTCTGAAGGAATGCTTTTTTTTTTATGCCCCTTTATATTTCTTTTCAGTAAAAGAAATTCTTCTCAGTTTCCGAAGAATTCCACTTATCAAGGTAATAAGGTATTTTCATTACCTTATTCATTAAGTTTCCAGATAACAAACTTTTCATAAAGCCTTAAAGGAAAAGAAAAAAAAATTTTTTTGCCACTTACATCCACTTCCTCCTCCCAAGGACAGCCCGGTCCCTCTTCCTACACAGAAACCTTCCTGTTAGTAGATTGTGCCTTTGCTGCGGATTAGCTCTTGGTTGTTACTAACAGACAGGAAATTATTTTTGGAAAATAAATTATGGTCACTGTAAATAGAATAATCCACTTAAAATCCCTTTAGTATCTGCAGCCTGTTTATCTAGAGTAGTCAGAGTATTCTGAATCCTTCAAGACAGCTCCTCTGAGCACAGCATTTTTTTTGTAGTATGGGAGAAGACTTGGACGTTACGAATAAACTGGAATCACAGTCCGCTGCACTCTGAAATAAGCACCTGCAGCGCACCTCTGTGGAGGACATGTCACGTTTACTCTCTACCAAACCCGTCTGTTGTCTGTAGAAGTGCCCCTTGTCCACTTAAATTTATTCCCAGACCTGAGGTAACACAGTGAGCCAGATCATCACCTTGGACTAGAACGTGCAGAGATCCTACCAAGTATCAAACTTGGCTAATAATTCGCGGGACACAGGTGAGACAAAGACCAGGCATGGAAGCCTCTGAGACCGCCACTCGGCTCCCCAGGTCTTTCTGGGACACCTTAGGACGTGGCCTGGTCCAGGTTTGACGCTGGAGATCTCTAAGTGACGCATGCAGTTCTGATGCTTGGATAATTATAAAGCTGACCTAACCCTTTCCAATGGGCCATATGCCACACATCCAGAAGTTCCTCATTTGTCTGCTCTGAAAAACCTCAGCAGACTGGATATAGCCTACTAGAAGCATTCCACAGAAACACTCTCATTATCTCTCTGCTGTAAATACCACCAGGAGGTCTGATTAGCATGTTTACAAGGAGTTTTTACTAGGTCATTTTTTTTCTCTTTCTGTCTTTCCTCTTTTCGGGCATCCCCAGGGCAGACAAGATGGGTTACAAACAAGCTACAAATCCTTTGCTTCCCCAGACCCATCCCTATAGCAAA
>CM052549.1:79110259-79161627 GCA_028533065.1 Trachops cirrhosus
AGTTCCTGGTGATGATCACTATTCATGTTTCTAGATGCAGAGGCCAACCATAGTCTTTGACCCCATAGGATATCCATAAAGAACACTGTTTGGCTTGCATTAACATTTTTGCTTACATATCCTGGACTTTGGAAAGATTTAAGAAATGCTTAGATATTTTGTTTGTTAGTTTATTTTGTTCCTTAGGCTCCTCTTATAGTTGAGATCATATGGTATTTTGTCTTTCACTGCCTGGCTTATTTCGCTTAGCATAATACTCTCCAGTTTCATCCATTCTGTCGCAAAGGGTAGGAGTTCCTTCTTTCTTTCTGCTAGTAGTATTCCATTGTATAAATGTACCACAGTTCTTTGATCGACTCATTTACTGATGGGCACTTAGGCTGTTTCCTGCACTTGGCTATTGTAAATACTGCCGCTATGAACATAAGGGTGTGTAAGTTCTTTTGAATTGGTGATTCAGAATTCTTAGGGTATATTCCCACAGCATAATCACTGGGTCAAAAGGCAGTTCCATTTTTATTTTTTAAAGGAAATTCCATACATTTTCCACAGTGGCTGCACCAGTCTGCATTCCCACCAACAGTGCACTAAGGTTCCCTTACCTCCACATCCTCGCCACACTTGTTTGTTGATTTATTAATGATGGCCATTAGACTGGTGTGAGGTGATATCTCATTGTGGTTTTAATTTATATCTCTCTGATGGCTAGTGTTGTTGAGCCTCTTTTCATATGCCTATGGGCTCTCCGTGTGTCCTCCTTGGAAGTGTCTATTCAGATCCTTTGTCCATTTTTTTAATTGGATTGTCTTCCTGGTGTGGAGTCATGTGAGTTCTTTACATATTTTGGAGCTCAAATCTTTGTCTCAGGTATCATTGACAAATAAGTTCTCCTATACAGTTGGTTTCCTTTTCATTTTGCTGATGTTTTCTTTAGCTGAGCAGAAGCTTTTTAGTTTGATGTAGTCCCATTTGTTTATTTTTCCCTTTATTTCCCTTGCCCTAGAGGATATATCAGTGAAAATATTGCTATGTGGGATATCAGAAATTTTCCTGCCTATGTTTTCCTCCAGGACTTTTATGGTGTCACGACTTATATTTAACTCTCTTATCCATTTTGAGTTTATTCTGGTGTAGGGGGTAAGTTGGTAGTCTAGTTTCATTTCTTTCCATGTACCCATCTAGTTCTCCCAACACCATTTATTAAAGGGGCCATTTTTATTCCATTTTATGCTCCTGCCCTCTTTGTCAATTATTAATTGGCTGTAGAGACTAGAGCTTATTTCTGGGTTCTCTATTCTGTTCCAACGATCTATGTGTCTGTTCTTACACCAGTGCCAGGCTCTTTTGATTATAGTGGTCTTGTAGTATAGTTTGATATTGAGTATTGTGATCCCTCCTACTTTGTTCTCCTTTCTCAAAATTGCTGAGGCTATTCAGGGTCTTTTTTGGTTCCATATAAATTTTTGAAATATTTGTTCCAGATCTGTGAAACATGCCATTGGTATTTTAATAGGAATTGCATCGAATTTATAGATTGCTTTGGGTAGGATGGACATTTTAACGATGTTAATTCTTCTAAGCCATGAACACAGTATATGCTTCCATTTATTTGTATCTTCCTTAATTTCTTTCTTCAGTGTTCTATAGTATTCCAAGTACAGGTCTTTTACCTCCTTGGTTAAATTTATTCCTGGGTACTTTATTTTTCTTAGTTGCTATAGTAAATGGGATTATTTCCTAGTTTCTCTTTCTGCTATTTCATTGTTAGTGTACAAAAATGTCATTGATTTCTGAATATTGACTTTGTATCCCGCTATTTTGCCATATTCACTTTTTAGGTTGAGTTTTTTGGTGGAGATTATAGGGTTTTCTATGTACACTGTCATGTCATCTGCAAATAACGACAGTTTTACTTTCTGCTTTCCAATTTGGATGCCTTTTATTTCTTTTTCTTGTTTGATTGCTCTGGCTAGAACTTCAAGTACTATGTTGAATAAGAGTGGTGAAAGCAGGCACCCTTATCTTATTCCTGATCTTAAGGGGAAAGCTTTTAGTTTTTGCCTGCTGAGTAATTTTAGCTGTTTCCTCTATCCAGAACACACAACCCTCTATGTGTTGTCCTTGTGATGAACTTCCTCAAGCCATGAGTCAATGTTAGCCGTTTTGTGAAGTTTTCTCTGCCCTGTCCAAAGGGAGGTAAACATTTGTCGCTCTCTATCCTTTCGCATAGCATGTGTGTAACTAGATCTGCATATATGTATCAATAAGCAGTAAATAACTCAAACTCCAGGACTCTAGTGACGGACCTGTTCATTTTTAATTCCTTCAGAATCTAACCCATTTCCTGGCTTAAGTTAAGTTCTTAAAAAAAGTGTGATTGTTTGAATGAATGAACGAATAATGAAAGGAAGTCAGTCAGGAAGGAAGATAGAAAGGAGGGAAATGGAGTGGAAATGGGTTGCACTCTAAGCAGCCCACTTATTCACATGGAAAGAACTTATTTAAGAAAAGAGAGAGGAAGGGGAGAGGGTGAAGAGGAAATTGGACTATGTCTTTATTGTCATGAAATTCTGAAGGAATGGGAGACAGAGGTAGAATTCTCATCTTTGCTTCTCTCCAAGGGTTATGACTTTAGAAAACCAAGCAGAATATTTGGGGAATAACAGTTGGGCCCCCACATGGAATGAAGTTACCAGAGTGTTGGGCTCCTGTAATACAACCCAGGGCCTCTGGGGAAGATGAAGAGAAGTGACTTCAGTGGGACACATGCCACACTGGTGATCATGGCTTTGTATTGACATGTGAGGAGCTGGGGAAAACGGAATGGATTAGAGCTGCGAACCACAATGTTATGAAAGAAACAGCATGTGTGGGAAGAAAAATAATAGTAGAAGTAAGACTCTATTGTTTCAAGAAAAAGTAGCTGGAAAAATGATCTAGAAATAAATCTGGGGACTCAGATGTAGATATAAACATGTAGAGAGCATGAGAAATAAAAATATTTTAAAACCTATATATGGTTGCAGGAAAACTTTTGAAGCAACGATAACAGAAATAAAAGAGGCAATTGCAATCTTTGTAATGTATTAAATCATTATCCTTTATAAATGATTTTTAAAGACTTGAATGTATACGAGCTGTGTAAAACATTTGAAAGATGGAAAAACTATATCTCAAAGTTGCCTTTTAAATAGGTGCACATATATACACACAGCGGATACACACACTGACACATACTGTAACATTCTATTATCACACTTAAGATGTGATTTTTTCATCCTGCCTCTTATTTAACATTATGGCAATCACGTCTTTGTGCCACTAAATATTCTTTGGAAAGATATGTTTTGATATAAATAAAATATTTTGTCATATAAATAGACCACAACATATTAAATATTCCTGTATTTGGGGGTAGTTAGAATTCCCAACTTTCATTTTTAGAAATAAATTGCTTATATCCATATGAATAAATCTTTGAATTATTCCCTTAGAATATATTCAGAGAAGTGGAATTACTGGGGGAAAGGTTGTGGGAAATGTTTAACATTTTAATGTTTTCTGATTATAAGAGTAGCATACGTGTATTCATAGAGAATTTGGAAAATATAAAAAGTTGCAAAGCAAAAATACAAACTTTCAGTCCTGCTATTTGTCCCTTCCACTGCATATTTGAATTCTGTAAACTATTTTTCGTTTCTCTGAAATCCCCGTTGCTCTTCTTCATCCCGATACTCCCTCCCTCCACTTTGTCCTGCTCTCTGGCTTTACGACTTTCTGCTTCCCTTTCACATGGTCTTGCCCTACTGCCCGCTGACTCCTGCACTGTTTCAGAAGTATTCCTTTAGGGCAGTGTTCTCTTTCTTTTGTTCTGCAGCCCGTTTTCCTTTGGGCGGAGAGGCATGAGAACATAGAAGCTCAGAGCATGCCCTGGGTTTGAATCCCAGCTCTGCCATTTCTGATCACCGCCATCTTGGCCACGTTAGTTTAAATCTCTCTGGGATGTGGTTCCTCAACTACAAATGAGAGATAATAATTGTAACTAATTTCTAGGGTGGGTGAGAAGATTAAATGTGCTAAGGCCTGTAAATCATTCAGTCAACACTCAAGAAATGATGACCTAATGTTTTGGCTCTGTATTGGCTTTTCTCAATTTTTTTCTTAACAAAGAGGAAATCTTTAAAGACTTATTGATCGCCAGCATGTGTGTGTGAGACACTGTATATAACTGTCCTTTCGGGAGTGAGTCAGAGCCTTATTGAGGTGAAGTTGTTGGGCCTAGTTTTCAGCTCAGTTCCCAGCCACCTCCCACGGCTCTGCTGCACCACGAGGAGCTCACCTGTGGCCCACGTTCCGTGGCTGGGTCACAGGATGATCACAGGTGGTCTCTGACGTCCACAGTCTATAGTATACACTCCGCCAACGTGGCTTCTGCCAATTTCCTGCCTGGTGGTTTTGATAAACAAGGGCTCCAAAGAAACTAAAAATGTCTTTATAGAATTAAAATATTTATTTAAGATGATAAAGAGCAGGGCTGGCCCTGTTTATATGTTTACTTTATATCGGTCTATACTTTTCAAATTTTTAAAATTTTCTGTCTCAGAACAGATTTCGAAAGATAGATAATATAAGCAGCAAATAGAAAATGGAATTTTAAAAAATACTATAAAAAATATCAAGTAATCCTGCCTAATATAATGGATGTGTTTGGTACTCCAGAGGAAGTATTATAAAATTTAATGAGAGACTTAGCTCTAAATGAATGGAGAGTTGTAATGTGTTCATGGATTGGAAGACTGAGTATTTTAATGATGTTACCCCTGCCAAGTTGATCTATAGAGTTAATGAAACAGCAGTCTGAATTCCAGCAGGCTTTTCTTTGGTAAAAAATAGATAAGCTAATTCAAAAGTGTATATGGAAAAGCAAAGGGCCAAGAGCAGCCAAAACATTCTAAAAGAAGAAAGTAAAGGACTTTCTCTATCATCTATAAAGAAAAAGTCATACGGAGAGTGTAATTTTGGGATAAGAATAAAGTAATAAGTCAATGGAAAAGAACAGAGAACCCAAAAATCAACGTATGCATTTATGGATGCAAGATTTATGATGAGGTAGTGAGAGAGAGAGAGTGGCTACAGTAAAAAATACTGTGTCTTTAATGAATGAGACCGGGATCATTAGGTATACATATTAAAAAATGAAATCATACTTCCACAGAACATCATATATAAAAAGCAATTTAGTTGATCACACAACTAAATGTAAAAGATGAAACTATAAAGCTTTCAGAAGATAACCTAGGAAAATATCTTCATAACCTCTAATAGAACATATTTTTAGACACAAAAGAAGCACAAATCATAACAAAAAAACTTAAGAAATTCTGTGCATGAAAAGATGCCATAACTAGAGTGGAAAAAAGTCACAGAAATAAAAGATAACGAGCAACATATAGCTGACAAAGAGCTCTCATCCAGTAGGAGCTGAATGAGCACCTTTTGGCTGATGCAGAGATGACATTTCTAAGGTAGGGAGGCCATAGTTAAAAGAGCAGAGTCCCTTTCTACTTTTTTAGGCCACTGAGTTTGCTTAGTTTCTAATTGGCATCCACACTGAGGCCACATGGGCATAGTACTACTAGAAATTCCATTTACATTCCGACATTTTATATCTACAAGGTGGAGCAAAAGTAGGCTTACCATTGTGAGTACCTGAAACACAGAGTTTATTCTTGTATTATTATTTATGAATTATTATTTCCCATATGAACAACTGTAAGCCTACTTTTTCCCCGCCTGTGTATATAAGGTATCATTTCTCCTTTCCAGTGTTGTCATTAGTTTTCACTTTCATTTGTGTCTTCATAGGTATTTTAGGGAGAATTTGAGGCCATCTTGCCTAAACTGTAGGCCAGATGCCATCTCCACCCATTTTTAACACGCCTAAGATCTTTGATAATCTTTACTGTATGATTCCTTAATATTGACGTAGATTTATGATTTAGATATACAGGGTCTGGCAGAAGCAAGGCTTGCTTGAGTGTGATAATGCTACATCACAGAATTACATGCTTATGGTTTACTAATAAAAGATTTTGTCATTAAAAAGGGGTGTTGTTTGTGCCAGACTCCTGTATTTTATGATCTTTCTCTCAGTATTTTCTTAGATTATATCAAGAGTTTTTCATGTTGAAATATACTCCTGTATAACATTCTTACTGGTTAATTACAGTCTGTTCAAGCTGTAATCTAATTAATCTATATTGCTCCCATCAGGGGGAATTTTAGGTTACTTTCACTTTTTCATAACAACAAAAATTCAGTGAGAGATCTCTGAGCTGGAATTCACAAACCATAACATTACATTTTTAGATAAATTCTCAGGAGTGAGAGAAACTAGGTCAATGTGTACACGTCATTTTATGGCTTTAACATGTATTGCAGCACTGCTATTGTTGCTAATGATGTTTGAGAGTACCAATGACCTTGAAATTTTATTTATTTATAGTTTTTAATTTTTTAATTTATTTAGAGGTGAAGGGAAGGAGAGAGGGAGAGAAATATCAATGTGTGGTTGCTTCTCATGCATCCCCTGCTGGGAACTGGCCTGCACCCCAGGCATGTGCCCTGACTGGGAATCGAACCTCGATCCTTTGGTTTGCAGGCCCGCACTCAATCCACTGAGCTACACCAGCCAGAATGAAATTTTAGAGTTAGGAGAGAAATATGACCTCATGATTAGGACTGGGGTTTAATGGTATAGGACTCTAGCCTAGATGTCCCTAAAGATATGACTTTTTCTAAAAACAAAACAAGGTTTTCCTTTTGTCTTCTCTTTCTCAATTTATAGAGTCGCACAGTGTCAGGCATCTGAACCGACTCCTGCCCTAGTGTGATCCTTATAGCCAGTTCAGCTGGTGAGCCTGTCGGCTTTGCGTCAAGGCCCCTCTGACACCCGCCTAACCTACCCTAGCCTCATTACCCTGCGTAGCCGTATTGGCCTTCTGTTCCCTGGACACTCAGTTCTGCTCCTACCTCAGGCCCTTGGGCACTCGCTCCTCCTTCTGCTCACAGTGTCTCCCTCTCAGATAGCCACATGGCTGCTCTTCTTGCTTCCTCTGCCACCTAAAGGTTCCACTGTCCCATTCCAACATTTACCGTATTTTTCAGACCATAAGATGCACCTAGGTTTTAGAGGAGAAAAACAGGGAAAAAAATTTGAAGCAAAAAGTGTTCTAAATATTTAATAACATAAATAACATAATATTTCACCAATGTAAATGTAAACAGAACTCAACAGCAACATTAACAACCATTATTCCTCCCAATTTGGGGAGGGGTGTGTCTTATAGTCTGAAAAATACGGTAATAACTCCCTTTCCTGCTTTACTTTTTGGTACCTTAACTTTTAATAATGTCTAGAATATTCCATATTTTATTGTTATTCACTGCCTGCCTCCCCAGGAGAGTGAAAACTCCAGATGGAAGTGAGTTTTTGTCATTTTTCTGTGAATTAATAATTTCCTAAACTTAGAACAGTGTCTAATGGTAGCAGGAAGTCAATTACAAAGTTAATTATGGATAAATAAGAAATTCCATGGAAAAGAATAATAATTTGCTTTTTGGTTCAATATATAAAATGGGACAGACATGACTCAACATGGTTTAACTTTTCGAAAAGCAAAACCTGTGAGGATTAAAACAATAGAATTTTATGATGGAAATTGTCATTAACTTAGTGTTTGTATTCCTCCAAATTCACGTGTGGAAGCCCCAGTCCCCGACAAGATTGATTGAGATGATAAGGCCTTTGTAAGGTAATCAAGATTAAATGGGATCAGAAGGGTGGGCCCTGATCCATTGGATTAGTGTCCTTATAAGACCACAACCGAGAGAGCTCCTCTTCCTTTCTCTCCACCTCTTGAGGGAAGATGTGGCAAGAAGGTGGCAGTCTGCAAGCCAGGAAAAAAGCCCTCCCCAGGAACCAAATCACCTGGCACCTAGATCCTGAACTTCCCAGCCTCCAGACCGTGAGAAATCAATGTTCAAGTCACCAGTTTGTAGGGTTTTGTTATGGCAACCCAAGTAGCCTCAGACAGAAACATACCTTCAAAATCACTGAAGCTGATTTTCTTTCTTGACAGCTTTGAAGCCAAAGAAGTTAAATGACTTTCCAAAGGTTACAACGTCAGTGTATAACAATTAACTCCTATCTCGGTTGCGCTCCGTGCTTCCTCCACGTACTTCGTTGATTCTCATGCCACTGTGTGTGATGTGGGCAGTACAGGGCAGGGCTCCTCAAGCCTCATTCCCATGGAACCCTATTGTTCCAAAGGCTGTACCAGGAGTTTTGCCATTACACGTTAGTGATGGTGACCTTTTCACAGTATCTTACTCGGGTGAGCAGGTATTTCATTTATTTTTTTCCACAATTTGATTTTGTCAGTAAATTATTCTTGTCGCTGTGAAAAGATAAGGAAGGGAAACAAATACTAGTGAGCAACACTGCACCATAGCTCTCTAAAAGTAATTCCATCCTTGGGAGACATGGAGGGCTACGTACCTTTACTGTGGGCGTCCTTTTTGCCAGTACAATTGATCCGGGTTGAAAAGATGGAATGAATGCTACTCAGAATTGCACTATATTCCAAAAAGAGCCCTGTGACTTCTCGGAGCCCCAGTTCCTGGACAGGTTGGAAAGGCATCGATATCACAGCAGGACACAGCGGCTCAAAAGCTATTATGAGCCTAGGAGGGATCAAGAGAAGAGAAGCCTCTGATTAAAGGGATCTCAGTCCTCTGTACACGGCTCTATCACAGCACATTCACGGTATTATATCCCTTACCGGCGCCTGGGTCCCATAGTTAAGGTCTTATCGACTAGCATCCAGAGGTGACGTTAGATGAATGGTTACTTTGGGAAGTGAAAACCTAGGGGAACACGAATCTGTTTTCAGAGCTTTGAAGCACTGAAATAAAGGTGCGGGAGTAGATTTATTTGGTCTCATTCCACGTGCGAAGCCAAGCTGTGTGCACAGACATGGTCGGGAAGTAGGTCTTTGACTCAAAGAAGGAAAGGAACAATTAGAGTTGTTATTTCTGGAAGACGTTTCCCAGAAAAAGGATTAAAATGTATTGAAAAGTACTGGAAGTGTCGCAGTCATCACCCCAGAGTATGCAGAAGGAATTCTGTTTGGGGAGTGATTTAAGACAGATGACCCCCAAAGCTCACTCCAGCATGAAAGTTCTGCCATTCTGTTAATGCAGAACCGTGGATCTCTCTGTATTAACAATGAGGACGGTACCGTCACCGCCGACAGCCGGCTTCTTTCTTGTCGTGGGAAGAGGAAAGGAACAGAAAGCAGAAAGGTCTTGAGTGAATAGAATGAATAGGAAGGAAAAAAAGAAAGGAGACTTCAAATGTTTCGGTTTGTTAAGGCCTACACTGCTTCTCAACAAGGAACTCGGCATTGAGATAACGTGTGTTCTTGGTGGCCACATGTGGGTTAATACCCTCTTCCAGAGTCAGCTACAGTCTTTGAGACCCTCAGCTTTCACCTGCCTGCTGAGATCTTCAAGAATGCTATGAAATGGGAAAGAAAAACGCTGGACGGCATTGCAAATTATTGCTGATTGAAATAAACATTGCTACCTTAAAGTGAAGAGAGAATGACATAAGGTACTAAAAGCTTGAAAAATGTCTGATAAGGTAGAACAGACTTATCCTTAATTACTGCTTTTTCCTTTTAATATGAGCACTTACACAGTGGGGTTTTCACCTTTTTTGTTTCCCTCTTGTAAAATCAAGATTCTTTCGCATTTCTTTAATGAATCTTCTTCATGATATTTTGTGCCTAATCTGTTGAATTTTCTTTCTTTCTAACTGTTGAGTTACCTTTCTTTTATAGATGCTTATATTCTTTTCTCTTTAAAAAATACTTTATTCTTTTTTCTGTTGAAAGGTCATTCCTTGATAAAATACATGTCCTTAAAACAAAAAAAAGACAGCCATTCTGACTTTTATATTTGATTCCTTCACATTTTAAACTTGTGTTAAGAGCAATTCTATATTGTTAAGTATTACTTTATAATGACTATGCATGAGTTGGTGTATGTTAGAATATAACACATCAGACCCAAATACAAATTTGCTTTCTGTACTTTTGGGAATTTGTGGCGGAGGAAAAGGAAAAAACATACCTTCTTCAGGTCTAAAAATCATCATATTTAGAACACATAAACCTTCCTACATCTATTTAAGGACAGCATAAATTTTTAAAAATTGGAATGGGAATGTCTAATGTAGAGAGAAAATAGGGTCATCTTGCCCTTCATCCAAAAGTGAAAGATGCTCATGTCGAGAATAATTTAGGACGGCAGATGTTTAAAGGTTCGCCATTCGAAACTCCCGAAGAGGCCCCCTCACTCCCCATCAATGGCGTCTACAAGAAACGGCCCTGAACAAGGTGACCCCGGGGACTCCCTTCCCATCAACTCTGCCTCTAGGACCACCTTCCTCACATCCCCCTCCAGCTCACGTCAGTGAATCCCATCAGTTTTTCGAGGTCTTTGGAACTGACGGGAAGCAAACTGATCACCTACTCCGCACCAAGGCATTAATCACTCATGGCGGCCGACTCTTCTCCCTTACCGGTTAATATTTGCCTTGTGAGGGCTTTTATGACTTAAAGTGCAGTGGCGGTGGGAATGAAGACATATTGCATTGCATGTAAATATGTGCATATAACCAGTCTTTTTCTCATAGCAATAATGTGCATTGACATTCTATTTACCTCCTACAGTGTTCCATTAGTGCATCCCTTTGTGTTCAGAGTTTTAAATAATACATTTTCATCCTGAGTATCTTTCAAATTTCTGTGAATCTGATCCCATCTCTACTATAGAGCTTATTTATACATTGCATTTATCTTTTCCTGCCTACCTCTGGTTTATTCTTCCTTTGTTCCAATTTACTCTTTCCGAGACCTTCTGCCATTTGATGAGATTAGATATTTTAAAGAAATTTGAAGATAATAGGAACTGCAGAAATACTTCCACCTGCGTCATGCTTCAGCATAAATTCCTCATTCTATCCCCAAACTCACCTACATGTTTAGTTGTCAGAATTATGTTCTCACCTTTTGATTACTACGCCACTGAAAATGTTTGCTTATTCCCTTATCCAGTGCTTTCTCAACACAGACGGGGCAGTATGCTGTTTGGGCTAGTTTTCCGCTGTTAGCCACAATCTGAAAGAGAAGATAGATTTGCTGAAGAAATAAATGCTTATGCACAATCCACTTTATTGTCCGCTTCCTATATATTCTTCATGTACCTGAGACATTCAGAGAATGTTACCATATCAGAAGACATTCACAAGAATGGCTTTAAAAAGACCAGCAGGAGAATTACCACAATTATTCCTTTTCTGTTATGAAATCATCATGCGACCATTTTTGTCCTTGTAAATAACGCAACCATTTCAAAGAGCTACGGCCTCCAAATACTAGCGCATTAGAAATTCAGTGAAAAAAGTAAGCTTATAGCTGCTGTCATTTTCCAGGGTCGTCTTGTGTCCCGCTGGAGCTGGTTCTGTTGGTGCTGCTAGGCACACCCTCCTGGGCCCGTCCTTGGAGCATCTATGGGCATAGAAGGGTTGAAGGAAGGAGCGGAGAGTGAAAACAAATAGGAGTGAATATAGGATTTTGGTGAAAATTACTAAATACTGTGTGAGTATCACACGTGATTGAGAGCAGTGGTAACTTTCATGTTGGCCGTGTGTTTATAAATAAAGGAGAAGCCGAGAGTAGGAGAAAAATGTTTCTCTCCATGAGGAAGAGTGAAGACAAACAGTAATCCCTTACATGTTGGTGCTTTGTGGTTTATACTATGATTAGTGTAACTTCATTATTTCAAGTCTTGTCTTTGACAGCAGTCCCCAGGTGCAGAAAGACAGGTACTCAGATAGCTGACAATGACTGAACAAAGCCGCGTCTTCGGACTCCGAGGCCTGTGTTTGACTTCCGGCCGTGCTCCTTGAAAATGCAGACTCGGAAGGTGGTGTGCGTGACAGAGAGTAAGGAACGTGTTGGCAGAACGAGGAATGTTTTAGCGGAGTAAAAGATTTTGAAAAGTCCACGCGGCTGTTTTAAAACTTGCTGTCTCCTTGCAACAGAGCTAAAGTTCCCCCCAAAATGCACTTTTTTCCAACTGGTTTTCCTGCACGGGAATTTTTAGAGATGAACAGAAAAGCATCGCACTTTGCTTTTGAGAAATTTTAGGAGTCCTTAAGACATAATTTATTCCCCTTGCATATCTCCCCCTAATGCCGTGTGAGACTACACAGAGTGAGCTTCGGTGTAGTTATTTTTCCTATTTCCTTAGGTGACAAAGTCATTTTCCACATACCTTGTATAATTCCTGCAGACGATTTTCAAGAGATCTTTTGGTATATGCAATTATTTATCATCAAATATTTGTAAATGAAAGTGCTAGGAGATGTGACAGTATAGACACCTAATCTCGAGGCCGCTCTGAATGACGGACAGAGGCAACACGGACATTTCCAGAGGAGCCAAACGCCAGCCTGCAAAATTGCCTTTCCTCGCTGGATATTGGTCCTCACTGTTCAAAAACGAACATGGAAATCATTGGCAAGGCATCTTAGTAGAATTGCAACAGCTGCCTCACTGTGTACAATTAACATACGCCTGATTTTTAAAAAGCTACAGAAACTACTTAAAGATCACCATGTTTAGAAAAAAATGTTTTAATACTATAAGAATATTTCTGAAGTCAGTGTTTAAACCTGTGCCAATCCACATGTAACCACTGAAAATCCAAATACAATTTACTCTGGAAATGAAGTTTCTTATCTACTGGTACTTAAGAGTAATTGCTGGTTTTAGTTTGGATTATTGCGTGCCATCCAGGACCAAAAATGAATGAATGTGTGAATGAATGAGTGAGTGAATGAATGTGTGAATGAATGAGTGAGTGAATGAATGAGTGAGTGAATGAATGAATATACTTTCATTGCCACTGTCCATGGTGAATGGTTCAGTCTGTTTGCCTCAGCTGTCTTCGAGACCCTGTCCCAGCGCTCTGTGGGTGCCTGGTGGATGCTTTGCTGTGTACTTCTTCTCACAAGCAAATAGGATCCCCAAGTCTAATACACGGACTAAAAGCATAAGAGATGGGATCCACTAAACCATAGGGCTTTGGGGCGTGTATCCCAGGATTGGCGTTTTTATTTTTTGCTTTTGAGTGTGAAGAGGGAACACTATTTAACGAGCATCTTTAATTTTCCAGATTCTGTAAAAGAAGGTATTTTTTTCTTTTGCTTTAAAATGAAGAAACAGAGACCCAGAGAAGTCACTCAGTCTCACTTCCTGGGGGCAAACTCTGTCCCCATCGCTCCTTTAATGGTTATAAGACATGCAGTACAGCAAGGACCCCTCAGCCTCAGTGACTAAGCTGTGACTCAGCTGTTTCTTTCACCAAGATATCGAGGTGACAGGAATGAAAAATACATATTTTTATATTTCCATATGATAGTGCTAATATTTTCTTTCTTTGGATAGTTTTTAATACCAGAGGAGACTTTTGGGCTATCTTCATAGCAGCTGGAAATTACTTTCCTTAATGAAATCGAATTATTACCAGTAGACTGCTGTCAAAAGAAAACTGGGCACCACCCAGAAGATCTGTCACTTTGCTTGTGATAAAGCAAACAAGTCACTTAACTTCTCTGGGGCTCAGCTCGTTCATCCCGAAGAGGAAGATATTGGACTTGCAGCTCCTCCAGAGGCGGCAGACAGGGTGGAGAGTGCTGGGGAGGGCGAATCTTCGGTTTGTCTCCGCACTGCCCAGTGGAGGCAGTGGCCTGAAGACAGCCCTTCTGGCATCTCCAGTCCCACACCTAATGAATGGCTTTGAAGAAGAAGAGCTACCAGAAAAATGGGTCCTTCTGCATATTGTTCAGAATCAGGCCAGATTTGAGATTAAATCACAAGGGGGAGAGGACCCTTAGAATCATCACCATCAACATGGACTTGTAGGTTGTGCATAGAATCTTCCACCCAACTTTGGGTGACTGTGAATTCCAGTCTCTAACTGGGGCCAGGACGTTGATTTTGTACCAGTGTGGGTCCACGGGAAGCGTGTAGACATCAGCTTTACCAGGAGAGAGAATTTGAAATGACAATACATTTTAATAGAAAGTTAGAAAATCAATCAAATGAAGAGTTTGGGTTCAGTGAGCTCCCATGTCTCTTCCAGGTGTGCCAGATCAAGAATATGCAAATGCAAAGCAAGAGGCTCCAGCCCCACATTTGGAAAGTATCCCCTGCAGCCAAAGCGTTGTGTTCATATTCTGTCTGTTTGCATCCCTTTCTCGTTGAATCCTACCCATTGCCCCGCCCACCCTCCCACTTCAGTCTCCCTCTGTCCTCTGTCCTCCCAGGCACCTACTACCCAGATGTACAGTAACTGCGTTTGTGCTAACCATGTCTGGTTTTCCCTTGAACAATTCTTAGGGTGTATCCAAGAAAATAATATATAGTGTTATAAATTAATAGTGAAATCTAAATTATATTCATATTTTAAAGATTTTATTTATTTTTAGAGAGAGGGGAAGAGAAGGAGAGAGAAAGGGAGAGAAACATCGAAGTGTGGTTGCCTCTACCCACCCCCCCACCCCTGCCCCCGCCCGGGACCTGGTCCACAACCCAGGCACGTGCCCTGACTGGGAGTTGAACCGGCAACCCTTCCGTTTGCAGGCCGGCATCCAACCCACTGAGCCACGCCAGCCAGGGCTATAGTATGTTTTCAAGGCGAGCTGGGATTGTGGGATCGTGCCACTCGGAGCAACACCTTCATCTGAGTATTCGCGGTGTGTGCGGTGCCCGCTGCGTTCGCTGCCGCCTAATGTTTTCCGAATTAATGCACGAGGCGAGCAGTTGCCAAAGAACTCAGTTTTCAGGCGGACAGTCCTTCGCTTTTCATCGACAGGAAATGCATGAATTCTAAACTGTGTCCAAATGATGCATATTTTTAGACGAGTTGGAACTTGTAGGATCGTGTAATTAGTAAGTTCATGGCATCGTATTTTCACTCCTTTTTCTTCACAAGAATAGGTTTTGCAGAAAGTTTGGTTGCTGCTGTGATTTTGGTATGGTTTGATTTGTTTTTGAATTTGCAGGGATATTTAAAGTTTTTATTTAAAAAAAATAATTTTTTCAGAGAAATTTAAAAGACTGGCCATTACCTGAACCTCTGAGTGGCCTGGTTCCCTCCAAATGAAATACGTACGGAGGTCAGAATCCTTTCTGGGACTTACATTAGTGCGCTGAACAGAAGAGTTTCACTCTCTCACAAATCCGGAGGCTGGAGCCCCAAATCGAGGTGTTGGCAGAGTCAGTTCCTCCCGAGGCTGTGAGGCAGTCCCCTCATGCCTCTCACCCAGCTTCCGATGGCCCCCCAGCAGTCCTGGGCTTGGAGCACGTCACCCTGATGTCTGCCTTCACGGTCACATGCCATTCTCCCCGTATGAATGTTTGCTTCCATGTTCAAGTTCCCTAGTTTCCTATGGACACCAGTCACTGGATTAGAGCCCAAACCACTTCCTTAACTTACTACATCTACCACGAACCTGTTTCCAAATGAGGTCACCTTCTCAGGTGTCAGGGATTAGGATTCCAATATATGAATTTGGGGGAAACACAATTCAACCTATCAAAGTGATCACTTATCACAATAAAACCAAACACAAAGGAAAAGTTAAAGGTCTAAAGGAAGACTGTAGCCATAAGTCTCTATAAACCATGGTCTGAAGTTATGACCTCTGAGGATTTAAGGGGGAGACGATGACCTCTGACTTTTCATACAAAGCAGGTAATTTGGTATTACTATTGTGTTATTCAAACCCCTCTGTCTTCTTCAAGAAGCTTGTCTTTTTCCCAACCACGTACGTCTTTCCTGTACTCATTGACGTAGCAGGTGTGTGTCGAGCACCTGCGGTGCTGGGCATTGTTCCGGGTGCTGCCCGTGTTGTCAGGAGTTGAAAAGGACGCTTGGAGCTTATAGTCTAGGGGACAGAGAGGTATTCATCACATAATCGTATCATTCAGTGTAAACCCCCATCTGGATAGGGCTATAAAATAAAGTAGGGCTGGTACTGTGAGGTCTACAAGGTGAATTTAAACTCATGGGGTTGCTGTGCAGGTGCCCGTTAACAAAGCCCGCCCTGGAGAGCTGGTGCTCCGGCTGGGATCAGGAGGCTGCGTGGTGTTAACGTGGTGGAGAGGGAAGGGGGGCCTTCCAGGCAAGAGGCACAGCAGGTCCAGTGGCCCCGAGGCAGAAGGGAGCGTGTGTGTTCAAGGACCCCCACCATAAGAACGAAAAGAAAATGTGTGGCTGGCATGCCAAGACCTAGAGTGAGCCGAGTGGGCAGTGAGTGGAGAGAGGGTCTTTGTTTTCAGAGGGTGGGAAGTCGTGGAAGTGTTTCCAGGGGACATGCGGCATAGTCAGATCTGTTCTTCAGAAAGATGATGCCAGCAGCAGTGTTGAGAGCCAGCCCAGGCTGGGCCGGAGAGACTGGCGGACGGTTGCGGTGGCCCGTGCTCTGGTGGCAGTGGCGTGCACTGATAGGACCCCTCACCTTCTGCAGGTGTGTGGTGGGTCACACAGACAGATTCTGTGACTAAGTGGGTGTGGGGGTTAAGGAGGAGCGAACCATCCACAAAGAGTTTCTTGTTTACAAAAACAGGAGTAAGAACAGTGAATGAGGACCAGCTTCATAAGGGAAAACCATGATTTGGGGTTTGGAAATGTTGAGTTCCGTGCGGCTTTGAGACACTGCCACGCAGATTAGCAAGCGGGCAGTAGTCCGCTTCCATCGGGGGCTCAGAAGCAGGTCTTGGCGCGGTGTCCAGGTTCTGGGGTCAGGTGTGTACAGTCGACGGAACTCTGGATGTTGGTGAGCTGTCCTGGGGAGAGGAGACAGAGTGATCAGAGCTCCTGAAGTTGTCTTTGAGACACCACTCCATTTAATTCCTGGACGAGAGATGGTGTTTCAACAGGCGGAGGGGCCAAGGGAAACTCAAGGCTCTGGAGCAAGTGAAGCCGGGCGCAGCGCTGGCTCCGGAGGGAAGGAGCCGAGTGCTGCCGAGAGTCCAAGGAGAGGAGGAACAGCAGTGAACTCAGACGTGGAGTAACACGGTGCCCCCCCCACTCAGAAACCAGGAGGCGGTGACACAGCCGAAGGCACTTGCAATGACAGTGAGCTGTAGTGAAGATGGAAAAATGTCAGTTGGGTTAACCAGCTCAAGTGCACGGGACACAATGGTCGAAAACAAGGAGAGAAACCAGTAGAAGCCACGTTCTTAGGTGAGCGGTCTGCATTCTCAGGAAGGATGCGTACAAACCGGACCCAGGGACTTGAATCCGTGAGGAGGAGGGGGGCCAGGTCAGGGTGACAGCAAGGAGACTGCAGGGAGGGTGATATACCAGATGGCACCAAGTGTCCTACAAGGGGGCCAGGAGGAAGGACGTGGCGATGGAAAGTCAGGCCTCAGTCCCACCAACACGCCCAGGTCACCAGCACTGGAGACAGAAACAGCCAGCCAGTGAGGAGGCTGTGGGGTGTCGGGGGGTGGGGCGGGCTGCTGCCCAGGGAGTACAGTCAGGGCACAGAGCCGGAGGAGGACTCGGGGAAAGAGGTTTTAGAGAGGGTTATGATTTCAGGAAGTGCAGCAGGAAGATTTCAGGGGTCGGTGGATTCGGGGAGGGAAGAGCAGACCAGGTGGTGAGGACAATGGTTTAGCAGAGAACGTATGCCCGAGGGTGGAGGCTTTCACGAAAGTATTAACCCATCCAAACAGGGTGGGGGAGCCTGCAGACGTGAGCTCCGGCACTGCAGGTGGCTGGAGAACGTGTCACCCTCACAGCAGGGAGAGGGGTCCCAGGAGTTGCACGACAACTCATTGTGACCTGGCTGGTTCAGGCTCAGCCAGGGGTAGGTCACAGGAAGTGTCCACAGGAGCAACCGAATTTTCAGACTATTTCACTAATAAGATTCTGTACATTAAAAATAAAAGGGGGGTGGTCACACAGTCAAGTTCAAATGTTAATTCTGTACAAAGAAATTCCAAAATAGTCCCTTCACACCCAAGCATTCAAATAATTAATAGCTTGAATTATGTATTATTTGTAGCGAGTTTTGTGTCATGTATATATAGCCTGGAGCTGTACTTTAAGGAAAAGCTAAAATATTTACCTATTTGAAGTAGTTACCAGAAATGGGGCTGGGAATGAGATGATGATTTTTGAGGTGTTTGGAAAACAGTTTTGTAAAATGGCAGATTTTTCACACACACACACACACACACACACAGAGCACTGCAAAGAAAGCTACTTATTAACATCCCATTAGTTGGACTTTTTTTCATCGTATAATAAGCAATTAGCCAACCACATTAGGCAATAATGAGAACTAGTAATCACTTTTTTTATTAGAGACATTAGAGTGGACTCATTTTAGAGCAACACTTAATGCATATGTTGTAATGAATATGCAAAAGGTATGAGTCGCTTAAGCAAGAGTCGTAATTCTTGGTACGCCTCCAACCAAAAATAATGGACTCGGGATGGACTGAAATGCCAAGTAACTTTTCCCAGCTTGTGGAAGTCCATTCTGTCTGTAATTCCTGAAGGATTGAGCTTGTTACCAGGCGGATGAATTCCCGAGGGTGGGAGGTCATATCCTGGACAGAATACATTTCATTTTCATTATACTTGGCATGCCCCCAGGACTGGCAACAGAAATTACTGTCTCTCTGGTTATGTGCGGTACCTTGGGTTGCTTAGTTTGTTGTGTATTTCAGAAACCTACAACTAAGTCTAGAGTTTCAAACATTTATTTGCGTGTGTAGATGACTGTCAACTACACAATTTGATGAAAACTGAACTGTCCTGGTCAGTTCTTGCATTCTTCTGAAGATTTTAAAGGAAAGAGGCAACTTTCGTAGGAAATAAAGCATCTATCTGCCTTCACCTTCTGTGAAGTCAGATGATTATAACATGGCCTTTGCAGGCTGTGAGAGCAGAGATTGGGGGTTGGTCCTTACCACTCATTTCCCAGGTAAGACAACAAAGGCTAAGAGACTGGACAGAGTCCCTACCCGCCCTCACCCCCCGGCCAGGCTTCTGGATGCCTGTGCTCTGGGCTGTTAAGAGCCAGGTCTGAAGATCTTCACCGGGAATTGCATCGTTGAATGATCTCGTCCTTTCCAGGGCTTTCGTTACCATCTATATGCTAATGCCTTCCAGATTTCTCTCTCTCGCTCTGCTCTTTTCCTTGAGGGAGATACACAGCACGCTGTTAACATCTCCCTTCCACTGTCTAATTCCCGTCTCAGTAGTGGCGGGTTGGCCTGACTTGCCCTGCTCTGGCCTCGGTCACGTCGGCGAAAGGAACCACCAGATACTGACAAAAACAACTGAGAAGCCTCTTCCCGCCCTCCCCGCCCCCACATCTCATGGAGACTCATGAGTCCTCCACTAGGATGTATTTTAAAGGTAGAAAGGAGGTCCTGCCATTTCCATCTTTCTGATTCATCCCAGAGGTGCTTCTCACCCTTCTCACTGTGTCCCCAGCCTTGTTGCCTCTTCTTCCCCCAGTGCGGTCCCCGCTGGGCAGGTCCTTCTGTGTCCACGCTGGCCTTTCCTCCAGTGGATGGCACAGGAGGACATTCTGTATTCTAAAATGCAAATCTGATCACTCCCCTGTTCCTACTCCTCTGGTGGCTTCCTATTGCCCTTCGTGTGAAGCTCCAGCTCCTGTCGTGATCAGCTGGCCCCTGGGCAATCCGGTCTTGTCCACCTCGCTTCCAGTGGCTCACTCTGCCTGGACACTTCGCAGCTGCACGTGTGAATCCCCTAGAGCAGGGGTGTCAGACTCATTTTCACCAGGGGCCATATCAGCCTCGCAGTTGCCTTCAAAGGGTTGAGTGTAGTTTTAGGGCTGCGTAAATGTAACTACTCTATAACAGTTAGGCGAGAGCTCAGTGCTACCACTGGGTAGAGACAAGGTGCCGGGCCGGATAGAACAAGGTGGAGGGCCGGATTCGGCCCATGGGCCTTGTGTTTGCCACCTGTGCCTTAGAGCATCCAAGCCCTTACCTCTGCCTGGTGAGCCATTGCCCCAAATCTTCAGTTACCACATCTCTTCATCATTCAATTACCTGCTTAACTGTCACCTGCTCAGAGAAGCCTTCCTCAAACAGCCTACATAAAATAGCTCCCGGTCTGCCCTGGAACCCCCTACCAACCTTGATCTCTTTCCTTCATTCCGCAAATCACTATGAGATTATATTCTTTTTTTTAAAAGTTAAATTTATTGGGGTGACAGTGGTTAATATGGTCAGATAGGTTTCAAGTGTACAATTCCGTAATGTATCATCTGTATATTGCATTGTGTGCCCACCACCCAAAGTCAAGTCTTCTGTCAACATATATTTGACCCCTTTTACCCTTCACAGTCCCCCCAACCCCCTTCTCTCTGTAACCCCCACACTGTTGTCTGTGTCTGTGCATTTTTGTCTGTTTGTTTGTCATATGTATTCGTGTGTTGCTTTCAGTTTGATACCCCACGTGTGAGTGAAGTCATATGGTTCTTAATTTTTATGACTTATTTCACTTAGCATGATACATTCAAGATCCATCTATGTTGTCACAAACAGCAGTACTTCAACTATTCCCATGGATGAGTAGTATTATTCCATTGTATGTATGTATCACACCTTCTTTATCCAATCAACTAGCAGAGAATTCTTTGGTTGTTTTCATGTCTTGGCTACTGTGAATTTATTTTGTTTTCTGTCTTCACCACCATGGGCAGGGAAAGCTTGGCTTTGCTCACTAGTGTATCCCTTTTAGCTGCGTATAACGGTGGAGTTCAATAAATAACCATTGAATAGAGAATAATAATATACTTCTTCCACTGTGCTTTGATTTTTAAGCTCCAAGCATTATCAGTTGATTGAAGTCCCTGACATAAGGAAGTCTGATTTATTGTGTCACCTCCTACTTTCTCTCCTCCCCTGTACCCCTCAAGCCACACAAGTCATATTATTTCCATACTGTTATAGTCGATGTCATTTATATTCTGTCCTATAACTTGAGTCTCACAGTTATGTAGACACAGTTCTACATTTGCACAGATTCAATGTTCCCCACTCTTTCTCTTACCACAGCTGCCTTTCCATCTGTTGGCTTATGGAGGTTTATTTATTGTTCTGTTTTTAAAGAAATGCTCATGAGAGTTAAATTCTCAGAGGTCCTGTTTGCTAGGAAATATATCCTGTTACCCATGTAGCAGTTTTTTCTGAGTATGACAATTGCTGCGTCAAAACTTCCTTCCCTGAGGATTTCCTAGACTGCCCCCCGGTGAGATTCATTACGACTCAGAGAATTCGGGCTGCCTGGTTTCCTTTCCTTTTGCCATTATTGTTCTATAAATTCACTACCAGATTCTCATTTTTTATTAATTTCTACCAGTATTCACTGAAAGTTTATACCTTCTCTACACATAGTTCTCTCTTTTAAAGATGCTTTTTTATTTTATCATTAATTTTTAAAGATGTCATCTATAATTTTTAGTTGCATTTTTGTTTCATTATTATTGTTCTCTTACTAATAGTAATCCACATTTTTGTTCTTTTTATTGTGTCCATTTTTCTCAAATAAGGTCTAGATGCCTCTGATTATATTTTCAGTTAAGCCTACATTGTGCTGATTTTTTTATGTGACTTTCATATCTGTGATGATAATTTTTTCCCTTCCATTTTGTTTTCAAGATCTGTCAACTCACTTTATAGCTACTTCTATTGTGTAACCATTTTTTTCTTGTTTTTTTCTCATTTTCTTCCTTTTTTAAAAAAGATTTTATTTATTTTTAGAGAAGGGAAGAGAGGGAGAGGGAGAAGAAGAGGGAGAGAAACATCAATGTGTGGTTGCCTCTCATGTGCCCCCTACTGGAGACCTGGCCCGCAACCCAGGCATGTGCCCTGACTGGGAACTGAACCGGCGAACATGAACCTTTTGGTTCACAGGCCAGCATTCAATCCACTGAGCCACCCAGCCACGGCCTTCCTTTTTTTATTGTTGTTCCAGTACAGTCGTCTCCATTTCCCCCCACCACTCCCCCCTGCCCCACCCTTCCCCACCTCCCACCCTCCATCCTACCCCCCTTTGGCTTTGTCCATGTGTCCTTTATACAGGTTCCTTGACGATCCTTCCTCCCCCACCCCATTATCCTCTCCCCCCTCCCCTCTGGTTACTGTTAGTTTATCCTTTATTTCCATGTCTCTGGTTATATTTTGCTAGCTTGTTTTGTTGATTAGGTTACACTTATAGGTGTAACCACGTCTTAATGAAGGAATACTGCTTCTGTCTCTTTATCCCTCCTTCGGGCTCTTGTCACATAGAGGGACACAGTCAGACCTTTCACCTGCTCTGCGGTGCTTCTTATTTGACCTGGGTTCTCTCCCTCCTGTTCACTGCACTTTTTCATTTTTAACACAGACAGTATCTTTGCATAACATCTTCTGTTCTTCCTTTTCGGCGTTACTCTTCGCTGGACAGGGGAGCTCTGCCTGTTCCAGCCCTTTGCACAAGGAGAGTGTGGGGAAGGGCCAGGGTCGTAACTCAAGACAACACCGCGATTCTTTCTGATGTCCTCAGGTGACTGGCCCAGGCAGTGACTCTGCAGTCCAGGTTCTTGTGTAGTGCTGGAGAGTGGCGGAGAGACATAACTGAGGAACATGTGTCACACTCAAGTTCTCCGGTCAGCCGTGTGGACGGTCTGGCCCCAGAAAATGGGGCGTGGCTGTTCTTTCCTCACTCAGCGTTCTCCTCCCTACCACAGGCACGGGGAGCCTTGATCCCCCCACCGCGGGCCTAGGCCTTAGTGTTCCAAACTGAGATTTTTGTTTTTCCCACTTAGGGTATCATCTAATTAAGGACTTTTGCTCTACCAGTTGGTGGATAATTGGGTTCTCTTCACTTTTGGCTATTATTAATAATGCTGCTGTGAACAGTTGTATACAAGTATTTCTGTGGATCTATATTGCATTTTCCACGTTGGCGGGTATATACCAAGGGGTTGAATTGCTAGGCCATGTTGTATTCTACATTTAACCTCTCGAGGAATTCCACAGTGTTTTCCAAAGTGGCTGTAAAAGTTTACACCTCCACCAACATTATCTGAAGGTTCCAATTTCTTCACATCCCTGTCAACACTTATTAATGTCCTTTTTCATTATTATTATGGTCTTCCTAGTGGGTGCGAAGTTGGTATTTATAGTTTAGATTTTCATTTCCCTGATGACTAATGATATTGAGCATCTCTTTATGTGCTTATTGTCCATTTATACTTCCTACCCAGAAAAAAATTCCATTCTTTATGTATCTTATCAGATATAGGTCTGTGGTTTTGTAACCTCATGATATATTTTTCTGCTTTTGGGAAGGGACTAATACTAGCCTCGTAGAATTAGTTAGGAAATATTTCCTGTTCCTTTTCATGGACGATTTGCTGACGAAGGGTTATTAATTATGTCTAGATGTTTTGTAGAATTTACCAGTGAACCCGTCTGGGCTTAGACTTTTCTTTGTGGGTAGTTTCTAAAACTGCCTGGCTGGGTGGCTAAGTTGGGTGGAGCATTTGTCATCCCATACACTCAACTCTCTGTCAGGGCACATGCCTAGCTAGTGGGTTTGATCCCCAGCTGGGGTGCATACAGGAGGCAACCAATTGATGTTTCTCTCGCACATCAGTGTTTCTCTCTCTCTGTTTCTCCCTCCCTGTCTTTCTCCCTTCCTCTCTCTCAAATTAATAAACATCCTTGAATGAGGATTAAAAATAACCTTTAGTCCTTATTTATTATAGGCTATTAAGGTCTATTTGTTTTTTAGTCAGTTTTGGTAGTTGTGTCTTTCTAAGAATTTGTCCATTCCGTATTAGTTAATTTGTTGGCATACAGTTATTTATAATATCCCCTTATAATCCTTTTTATTTTTGTAGGTTACTAGTAATGCCCCATATTTGATTCCTGATTTTAGTATTTTGAGTATTTTTCCCCCCTTGGGTCCATTTGTTCAAGGTTTGTCAATTTCGTTGATCTTTTCGAAGAACCAACTTTTGGTTTCATCAGTTATCTCTATGTCCTTCCTATTCCCTATTTTGTTTACTTCCACGCTAATCTTTATTATTTCCTTCCTATTTTTTCTTTCGGCTTAGTTTGCTCTTCTTTTCTCAGTATCTTAAGGTGCTATTTACATGATATATCTTTTTCATTCTGTTACTTTTGCCGATTTGTGTTTTTTCCTCTAAAGTGTATCTTCTGTAGATAGCATGCAGTTGGGCCTTGCTTTTTGTGGCTGTTGTTCAGTCTGACAGTCTCGGACTTCCGAGTCGTTTAATCCATTCATATTTCATGTTATCATTGATATAGTTGGGTTTATGTCTGTCACCTTATTTTTGTTTCCTATATGTCTCATGTCTTTTATGTTTTTGTATTTTTCTTTACTGTTTTTACAGCATTAAGCAAATATTTTTAGTGGTTTTTCTTTTATTTCTCTATTTTCTTTATTGGCTTTGGTTGGTCCAGCAGGCAGGGAGATGCAGAGATCTTTACCCTCTCGTTTTAAACCAGAAGTTCTCTATGTCGGGTCTTCATGCAGCAAATATTTCATGATACTTGCTACAGCCTTGGTAGATATGTATGAGTTTTATCACAAATCCTTCTCTCCCGTGTGTCTTTTCAGCTTGCTTCCGTGACTGAGTCATGGAGTACTAGTAAAGAAGTCTGGGCTCTTGTCATAATTCTGATTAACTAGGTGTATGCTCGTGGGGTATTCAGTAGCCTCTCGTGTAGTGATGGTCTTCAATGTAAAATGTAAAGTCACTACCTCTCATGATTCTTTAAATGTAAAATCCAAATGAATTAGATTTTAGTTAGCATTCCTTTTGATACCAATATGCTAAAATTCTATGAATACAGTGATTTTTATGGCCCTAAATACATAAGCATACACACCAGACAGTCTCATCTCCAGTGAAAATTTGGGGAAACAGGATTCAACTGGCCTCACCCCATAGGAAGGTAAGTGTTTGGCCCACCCCACCAGCCAGTGTCACACACACCATCTCCTTGTGTGTTAGCGCCTGTGATTCAGAGACAGGAAGAAATACAGACTCTGAAGTTTGAAATTCTTAGTCTCTTTATTGTAAGGCTAAAAGCTTTTTGAGGATTGTTTGTACCATTGGGAAAGGAAGGTAGGAAACAACATCTATTCGTCATGGCCCAAATACTTATTGTGTCACCTCAGTACATTTATGGTAGAAGGGTGATACGATTATAAGGATACCCTAGTCCAAGACACACCTCATTAGAATGAGCTTCGCATCAGTCCTGTACCTGTGTCCAGTGATGTCGTAAACAGACCGCGTTAGTAGATCCATTGTCCACTGACTGTCGACAGCACGCGTGCCTCCCAAGGAAGGCTCATGTGCTATTATGTAATTAGAAGACACAGTCCCCACTCTAATAGGTTACGAGGAAAGGCAGAATAAACACCAAGAAGCACTTTTAATTGTTGACAGTTGAAGGCAGCCTTAGCACAAATAATTTCAAAGGCGTTTCTATTTGACTTGGAATTTTAATATGATTTTTGACAGATCTATTTCCCTAATTAGAGTTTATCTGGGGATAGTATTAAAATAAACCTATTCTCTAAGCACTTAACTAACAGAGTGGTAGAAGCCAGGGCTGCAAAGCGTGGTGATTACAGCAGGAGGCTGGTCCAGGGTGAAACAACGTTCTGTGAATGATCCGTAACAAGGAAAACCCTCATGTCGATCACCCACAATCGAATATCCATAAAACCACAGATGGCAAAGAAAACAGGCGAGCTTCTCTACAGCAGCACAGCTGGGCGAGGACGCACAGAGGCGCTGAAGGGGATTCATGGGGTGCCCGGAGCCAAGATGATTAGTCCGTGAAAGCTCCTTGCTGATGCCCTCCTGCAGCATATTTCATTAACGGCTTTAAAAATGTTCCTGGCCCAGCTGTTCCATGGAGCAACATAGACTTTTATGACCTCTGTTTTTGAGTCTCAATCATTATTTTACTACCATTAATGAAGAGTAGATCTTAGACTATTGAATGTTCTAATTAGTTAATGATCAAAATCATGGAGATAGTTTGAGCAATTTAATGGATTAAAGGATCCATAACTATCTTGAAATCGGTGTTTCCAGGCTTATCTGCTTTCTGAGTGTCATCCCTCTCAGCCAGCAGTCACTGTACCCCTCCCTGAGGCCCTGTTGTTACTCGCTCCTCAGTCACAAATCCTGCCCTCCTGTTCACAGTTCTAAGTAGAAGAGTACAAGGCCCCCCCGATTGCATCTCCGTAATTACTTTTGTAAGACGTTATCTCAACGAGGTACCTCTACTTAGTCATAATCCCGTGTTATATTGAATGTCTTTAGTCCTTCTTTGAACAGTTTCTCAGTTTACCTTCCTGTCCTATGAAGAGCTGTTCAGTTGAATACTTTGCTTTGCAGCTTCTCTTAGGAGCACCCAAATGTGTTCTTATGGCTCACCAACGAAGAAGGCATTTGACAACAGGTGACACTTGATTTAACACATTACTCGGTCAGGCCCTGTATGTGGAGGGGTGACCTTTCCATTTTAAGCTACTTGATAACAACCATCCTGACAACATTCCCTCAAATATATTCCGTATAATATTATTTACATGGGATTTTATTTTTTTACTAATCATTATTGTATATTTTTTTCCATTACCATTTAGTCACATAATTACATGGAATTTCATAAATATTTTGTCAAAGTAAGTTTAGGAAACATCGAATATAATAAAATTAGCAGGATGTATTATTTTAGGAGTTATCAGAGGTCTGGATAGGCCAATGTACCTTACAAATCTCTGAAAGGATATGAGATAATGTAATTCTCTATATTTTTAATTGAGCCTCTAGCAGGACAGGGTTCTGGAAGATACCCTTTGGCTGCTGTCCTAACATAAATTTGTTAAAGTGAAGAGATAGCTATTTGGATATACAGATCCAAGAGTGACAAGAAGGTTATTTTTGCTCTTGTCTTACCGGTAATGTAAGTCACTTCTTTTCAGGGAAGAGTAAATGAAGGGATGGAAAGAAGGGTAGCTACTTACTTCCTAATATTTGCTTCCCAGGATGTGTGGGCAGAATTTCATATTTAATTGGTAGAAAATCTAGAATAAAAGGCAAGGGTTTCCCTATTCATGAAGAACACAGCAGGGGGAGGGGGAGGGAACCCCAGTATTAGGTAACAATCTTGAAGGTAACCATGTGGTAATTCGTGATCTTGACCATGCAGCGGCTGAGCTCTGGACTGGGTGGGCACTGTGAAGAAGACGTGGTTCCAGTACTAAAGGGGTTTCACGCCCTGGGCCTGCACTATGATATATAGCAAGTAAGTATAATACCTAAGGGAAATACTCATGTGGTTTAGCTATAAAGTACTATAGAAAAAAGAAGGCAAGAGGTATTTTTCCTGCTGAGTGAGTCTAAGAAGATATTACCAGACAAGTGAAACTAGCCTGGGATCTGGGGAGACGCACCGGTTGTTATCAGACAGGAGGAAAAGCATTCCAGGCAAAGGGGAGGTCCTGGGTCGAGGCACGGACGCCTGGGACCGCAGGCCGTGTTCAGGAAGCCGTGGGCGAACCTCTGTGGTTCAGAGATGGTACCCAAAGCAGGCGGATGGCTGAGGCAGACGGTCAGCTGAGAAGGGAGGTTGGGGCCAGGTTATTGTGAATTTTATCCACTCAGCATTACAGGGGAGGCAGAGGACTGCCTTCCTCTCTCCACTTAGATCTTCACGGTGAAATCTTTCTGTGGAAGGAACACAGATGCGGTACGATGTACATGGTAAGATGTACACACTGAGGGAAGATAATTCACAGGCCTTCTCCAGGGGCACTGGAGGGCAGGTGCAAAAGAAATGGAATACATAAATTCTTGACACAACAAATATATAGCATGTGCCAAAATTAAATTAGATTAAAAAAATAAAATACAGGGTCTGGCACAAATAATGCCCATTTTATCACAAAATATTTTATTACAAAATCATGAGCACATAATTCCATAATATCACAATATCACACTCAAGCACACCATGTGACATTTTAGGTGAAATGTTTCAATTAAAACTATAAATTATTACACCCATAGCATCACCCTACCAACCACACTCACGCAGGCGTTAACTTCTGCCGCACCCTGTATAAGACAACGAGGCATGAGAGCCGTTGCTTGTGGCAATTGTGAAGCTCTGTTTTGGGAGCCAAAGCCACCTAATTTTGACAAGCCTCCCCAGTGTCTCTGTCAATCATGCTGTCACCAAACATTTACTGTATGCTACGCGCTAGATAAAAATCGTATTCGCTGAGGGAGGATTTGATTTGGGGAGCCCTCCATTTCTGTCAAAGTTGGCCCAATAACGTGGCCCATCAGGATTAGGAATATCAATCATGGACAAAAACTCTGGTGCAAGTATGAAATCAGATTTTTTCCTCCTTTTTGGACCTGTACACTGTAAAGCATAAAACTAGAACTGTGAAGTCAAGGCATTTTACAAAGAGAGTCACGACAAAGCATTTTAAGCAAAGGCAGCGCCACCAGGGAAGAAGAAAATAAAAAGATGTGTACCTCCCCGCTGAGACTCCGTTGAAGGCCATGCCTCATGTGGCTGTCTCAGGGTCCCCACGCTTGTTACAAGGACGGTCCTCTGTGCCCGAGAGTCGCGCCTCGCCGATCAGATTCCACGGCACACAGAAGAGACCGTGTTGCTTCAGCACTTCAGAGGGCAAGCAACCACTGGGGTCCGCAGCAGCCAAAAAAGGGTCTTTAAAACACTCTGGACCCAGCCCGGACCTTCAGAGCAAATATTGGAGAACAAAACGGTATAAACAGAGTCTGGGATATTTGCTCTGTTTAAGATCATCTTCAAAGAAGAGTTTCAGATCAGAAAAAACTAGGGTTCAAATAAAGAGTTTTCAAAAACACAGAATATTCTGTATTATTATTATATTATATCTCATTAATGTATATTAATATACAATTGTATCTTATAAGGATATAATGTCTTTGCATGTTAAATAGGTGTGCAGCCTTTGGCAACCTCGGTGAACTTTATCAACCTGTCCCCTTAAAATAACATGTATAAATGACTGTTCACGTCTCACAAACCATTATTCTCTTCAGATAGGAAAAATCAGCTACCATGGAAGCAGCAGCAATAACAACAGTAATAATAATAAGTAGCTTAAATAATTGAGGACCTAATAGAAAGGGAAAGGAAGCAACACCAATGGAATACTAACGAGCATAGGAAAACCTGAGGTTGTGCGAATTAGACTACTAAAATGGCTTTAGAGAGAAAGTGCGCTAAGTCTCATTTCTTTAGTTATTTGAGATAAAGATGCCGGATCAGATTAGAAACGTTTTACTGAGAATTTAAGAGAAGAAGACACCTGTAAGTGTGGAATTCAGTTCTCCCTTTCTTTAGCAAGGAATAGCCAGGAAAAAAAATCTGCACGCAAAGAAGTGTGACCTCTCACCCTGCAGTCAGGCCAGGGTTTTCCAGCGCCGAGCAGATTCTGGTTTTCGGGCACCAGTCGCCTGCTAGCAGAACCCTTGTTTCATCATTAACAGAAATGCAGCCTGCAGTCTTGGGTGCTGAAGGGGCTGGGCACCCTGGGCCGCTCTGGCCTTGGACGTGCTGGTAACCGCCGGTCCCGGATCAGCACAGACTGAGCCCTGGGTAGCGGGTTAGTTAGAAGCTGCGACCTCTGCCCCGAGCGGAGGTCCCTCTGCGTTCTTCGGGAGGGTCTACTTTGTCATTTCTAACAGTCCCAGAGCTGGAAGTTGGCTGACCTTGGAGAGAGCAGTATCATTCGACTCTCAAAAGGCAGGAATGACGTGAATTGGCCGACAGGCCTGGCTTCCTCCATGGCGACCGGAGGGTCTGCCCCAGGCTCTGGGAGAAACAGGTCTCCGGTCGGTCCCCCTCCCTGAGCTCCCGCATCTCAGCCTGTTGTGAGGCTGTCGCTGGGGGCCGATGACTGCCATTTGGAGAAGCGGATGTTTAATAGGATTGCTTGTGAGCAGGAGCTACTGGGAGACTGGGAGATGGCACCCCGTCTTGCAGAGACCCCGCAATAATGCCCAGTGACATGGCGCTGAGCTCTCCCCACAGCAGCGAAAGGCATCAGATTCTTTCCCCTGTTTCCCGGACTTCGTTCCTTTGACTCCTGTACATGTCGGTCTTGTGAAGTCTGAGAGAGGACGTGAATTCAGGTTCTTCTGCGGCTCCTGGCCGCCTTCCCTGTGCTCTTAACCATCCTGTAAGACAGCCATTGTCAACCTTTTTCATCGCATGGCACACACACTAATTACTAACTTCTGCGGCACACTGAAATATTTTTTTGCCAGTCTGACAAAAAATAAGTATGCTATCGATTCGTTCACACCGGACAGCTACTGTCGCCTTGGCTGTTGTCAATTTTTTATCTGGTGGTCTAAGACAGGGCTGTCCAGCCTGCGGGCCACCTGCAGCCCAGCACAAAACCATAAATTTACTTAAAACATTTCTTAGTTTTATTACTGAGATGCGTACATTTTCTGTATCAGTGATCACAAACTTGGGGCCTGCTCAATGATTTTAAAAGATCATCGTAAGGGCTGATGCATAATTAGGGTTGTTATGTGAGGACTTTTTTGCTTATCTGTGGTGGCAGAGCTCATGAAAATTATGCACGGACCTGTATTTTTGCCCATCAGTTTTCGTTAGCGTTTGTGTTTTGAATGTGGGGCCCAAGACAACTCCTCTTCTTCCAGTGTGGCCCAGAGGCGCCAAAAGGTTAGACAGCCCTGGTCTGAGGGGAAAGAGGTCAGTGGCCCAGACTAAATGTCGGCTGGTGCATGTTTTAAAAACGCTGGCGGCACGCAGGTTGAAGATCGCTGGCGTGAGACAAGAGAGGACAACGGGGTCATTGCTCGTGGCCAGCTGTCCGGATTGCTGGGCTTCTCCCACCCAGTTTCAGATGACTTCTGATGTAATCCAGTTCCACACTGGGCGTTGAGAGCTTTACCAACACCAGAAACGCATACTGGGAAGTCTGCCAAACCTATAAAAGCATCCACTAATATTTTTCAGGGAGTTTTAAAAATAGAATAGCCTGTTTCCATTAATGGATAACTTCATTAACCGATTCTCTAAGAGGGAGGCTTTCCCCAGTTTAGAAGACAACCCGTTAGCCATGATAATTAATGCTGGCGTCTGTACTTGACCAAGGCGCCCCCCTGAGAACTGTAGAGTCTCCTTGGAAATTTTATTCCTCTCCTGGTCCTCCTTTGGGTCAGTGAAAGATTACTTCCATAATTCAAAACCTTATCGGATTACTGTCGTCTGAAAACTTTCCAAAGACTTCACATTGCATCTAGGATAAAACTCAGAGGCCCGTGGCTTGACCTTCAAGGCTCTCTCCTGTCTTACCTCTGCCAGCTCACCACCCCCCACTCCCTGCTCTGCCCACAGCTGCCTCATCAGTGTTCCTGGAAACCTACATTGATGGGCATCCCGACTCGGAACCTGGTTGTTCTGCAGGAGCAGAGAAGTCCAAGACCTGCAGTGTGCTCTTGGTCAGACCTCCTTTTATTCCCGGGTTCGTGCCTTCTAACAGCTCCCCCTCAATCATAATGATAAACAGTTCAATAGCATCCTTGATTAATTGGCTGCAACTTAGAGAGAACGCATTTTAAGTCTTCAGTGTGCTCTTACAGCATTTAATTATTCCATCCATCCATCCAGTACTGTGTTCCAGAAAAGTTTTTATCCTAGTACCCAATCATATTTTAGAGTAATTATAATTCTTTAGTAAGCATCTGTTACGTACTAAAGATAAAAGTTATTGTTCTTTGTGCATAGGTAATTGAGTTTAGTCTTAACTCAATAGGTAATTGGGTTTAGTTAAGACTAAACCCAATATACTAAGAAACAGTAGAATGTCATGAAGGAATATATTCAGGTCTTTTAGAAACATAACTGAGGGGCCCCTAACACACCCCGAATGGTAGTGTGGGAGTCAGAACGGTTCCTGTAAGAGTCGATCCACGCTAAGTGTTAAACCATGAACAGGAGATACCGGGTTGGTTTCCAGGAGAACCTTATCACGCTCTCACTGATGCACCCTTAGCACTCTGTCAGTCACCAGGGGGTGCTCAGAAACGTTTGGGATTCATTCCGCAGTGAGTCATTCACTCGCCCTTTGTTTCCAAAAGTAAAAAAAGGGCATAAATAAATTTGGGGTGGACATGTCTGGAACCTTGGCCCTAAATATCTATGGGTGTCTCAGTTCTCCTCCAAGTGGCCTCCCCTTCCATGTGATGTCCCATGGTCCTGGGTCTCTCCACACGGCCCTCCTTACAGCCCATCAGCTGAGATTCATCACAGTGAAAGCAAGAGCTGCCAGGACTCAGGACATCCGGGCCCCTGAAGGGCACAGCATCACTTCGGCAGGGTTGTCCTGGTCAAAGACAGACCCAGGCCAGGCCAGATCAGGGGTGAAGACACTGATTTCATGTCTCCTGCACACAGGGGGGAAATTGCTGCCGGCCATCCTTGGAGATTCTCTACCGCATTCACTCCCTCCTCCTCCCGCCGCCTGACTTTCTCCATCCTCCCAAACACTGCAATGTGTATATTTGAACTTATTCGATGTATCTGACATGAATTGCCTGTTGTTAATGACTCTTGCCTGAGTCCAGCCCCTAACCTCATTGCATGATCCTCCCTGCATTCTGGAATTAATCTCTGTGCTTCCAATATTCTTTGTTTGGTGGTATAATTTATGGCCACATAATAATGCTGCCAGGACACAGCTTCTTTGTTAACGGAATTAGCACTCTAATGTGTAATTCTTTCTCATCCTTCAAGACCTGGTTAAATCCAACTTCTTCCATAAAGTCTTTATTGATCATCCTGAAGAAAATGGGATTTCTCTCTTTCTAAAACTCATAGCAATCTATTTCTGGAACGTAGTCTGGTTTCAATTATGGTTAGATAGGGCCCTGCCTTATCTCTCTAATAACAGAGAGAACTGTAGGCAGGTAGTAGGATCTACTCCTTTTTGAATTCTCAAAGCACCGAGGTGAGTCCATTACAGAGAGTGGGATGTGTTTTTATTGAGTTGGCAGGGGTCAGCCTAGAACGGCCAGGCTTCTGAGTGCAGTTCCAGTCAAGGGGAGGGGGTGAGGCAGACAAAACGTAATGCAGCACTTATTGAGAAATTCTGCACTTCTGGGACCCTGGCACCCACTGCTCGTGGCATGATCAGGCGGTCGCCTCTCTGGGATGAGCCTGAATGAGGTACAGTGGGACCAGGAAGCTCTCCAGGACTGGTTCGACATGCTTGTTTCAATTTAAGCTGTTTTCTCCCCAATTTCAGGAAATATTAGCACCTTCTTGGGAATCACTCCCCAGCCCCCGCACTCAGTGTACCCATTGGTAAGCAACAAAGGCTACTCTTCATACAGAATCTGCATTAGCCAGGCACCGTGCTAATTCTCACGGTAACACTCACAGGTACATTTTTCTCTTATTTCCTTCTTTCAAAGAAGACCAGAGTGGAAAGAAATTAAACAACTTGCCCAACTTCTTTGGGCAGAACTGGATTTAAACTCTTATCTGCTCTGAGTCCCAGGTAACCCCCCTATCAAGGACAAGGCTGGTAAGCTCTAAATTCCTCATAGCTCTTACCCTGCTTCTTACAATCTGCTGTTTCTGTTCCCCGTCTCCTGGAGCAGCTCCCCGGTCCCATTTTTATTCTTCTTTATCGCATTTAGAACTTCGGCTCAAGTTTCTCTTCGCAATTATTGGCTCCTCAGCTGGCAGTTCTCTTTTTGCCCCACGTTGCATTCTGGTTCGTTATGTCAGCGTGTGTGCAGAGACTGCGACACAGTGTGGTTTTGCTAATGAGGAAGTCTCTGCTGCAGAGACAGACTTGCTTTTTCTCAGCTCCTTAGAAAGTGTTGACCGTGCGTAAGAGCCTTCCCGCGGAGATGAGAACACCCAGCACCAGGCTCTCCCTTGTGATTCTGAGTTAACTCGGGTCACATTTCGATTTCTGAGTCAAAGTCTCAGTTCCCACAGTGGGGAGCTTTACTGGGAACTGCCTTGTTTTGGGGTGGCCATTCCTAGCTATGACAGAACAGACGATTCATCCAAAGCCGTTTTGTGGTTTTGCGCAATGCATGCTTAAAAGTAACGAATGTGGATGTTGGAAAATAATTTTCTTTTATGACGCTGCTCTATATGGGCAAGGCCAAGCATTTTCAATCTAATTCTTGGGTTCTTCCTCCTAAACATCACTTAGTTTTAATTTCTAGGAAACCTTCAACTAGACTTTAATGTATCTTCCAGCACACTGGAAGAACGTTGTTTTGGAAGATCACAGAACCGTGGGTGGGCACAGTAGAAGGCATGGACTTGGACTTACAACTTGTGCAGTCTTAGGAAATCTACTTTCTTTCGTAGTTTTAGTTTCCTGTGCAAAAAAGAAAAAGCTATGGCTGCATGTACCTCTTAAGTTTTATGTCGAGGATGAAATTAGATAGTATGTCAAAGAGCTCGCCACATAAATAGTAGGGTTTTGTTTTTCTTTTTCCTATTGTGGAAATATTCTTTGAGTAAGAATGCATCCCTGACAACCTCTTGTGTGTGCATTTAATACGGACAGGAAAGTCTAACATTTCATTTTTATTTTCTTGACATTCAAAAAAGCACTCTTCACCCTTTGTGTGAATTTCAGATAAGGGGAAAAAGAGTATCTTAACTGAGAGTCTATATTGAAAACATGTATCTGCATAAATGTTGGGAATTATTTTGTGGTGATGTTGAGTATAATCTGATGACATACGAATGATGCCTTGTCTTCCCGACATGAATAAACATGAGGGGGCATGCCCTCTTCCTGACCCTGTTATCTTCCTATAACTGTAGAATAAGTGTCTAAAAGAGATCACTAAAATCAAAAGTTGTCTCCAGTATTATTTTGACTGTTAGGATTTCAAATGCAGTTTTATCTCGTCGCAAAGTTAAAATATCCGAATTTGTTTCTCACTTACTTGAAAGCGCTAAGTGACTGGTTGACTACTCTACCTAAATCAGCCCCTAATGAAGAGTGACAATAGTTTCCATCTGTTAAAGAGAAGTGAGGACCAGCCTTGTAGCTACAACCACGAAGGCTGAGTACAAGACTCAGACCGTCATTGGCAGTCTTGTCTGAGAGGTGCTCAGTTCCAGCGTACAGGTTCAGAATCGATCCATGAAGTTTTGAGAAAGAAGGTGTGGTCTCTTAGCAGGTCTTATTGTCCAGTGATCAGTCTAACGTGGACTCAAGTGTCCTGGCCCTCCTGGGGCAGTGATTTCCTCCTGGCCTTTCCGGTCACCCCCACCTCAGCAGTTCCTGAAAAGAAAGCACATCAATGACGTTTGGCCTAGAAGATCGTCTAAAAAACAAGGGCGACCCAGGGAAGAAGTGCTACACTAATAATGAATAAATCATCACCACCACATTATGGAACTAAATAAATATTAAAGGTCCAGGAGTCAGGGGGGAGGTGACATCTGTCAGAGACTTGGAAGCCAGGTGGGAATCCACCACGTGACTACCGAGGGCGAGAGCAGGGGAAGGAGCCAGAGCAGCATCTCAGTGCAGGTCTGTCCGGGCTGTTCCGGGAACTGGAAGGAGGTCGGTGTGCCTGCCGCACCTTTCCTACCCTATTCTTTAGGGACATGCATTTTCCCAAAACATAAAAAGTATTTGGTTTGCAAAAATAACATCTATCGTGAAATGATCATTAACCTTGATATCAGCGCTCTTCTGTTGTCTTAGGGAGAAGCACAGTTTCCCTGAAAATGTAACAATGAGAAAATAAAAAAAGCCCATCAGCCCAGGAGCTGCCCCCTCCTGAATCCACCTCGCGGAGAGAGCTGGGGCCGCTCTCAGCAGCTGCCCCGGCCCGCCGGCCTGTTCCACGTCCTGCCCCTCTGGTCCCTTCCCAGCCTCCAAGGCCCACGGCCCTAACATTTCCTCTCTCTGCTCTAGCTGGTTCTCAGAGAGGGGCTGATAAGCCATTAGCTGGAAGGGACAAATAGAACAATACATTTGTCCTTGAAAGAAGGAGTGTCTAATAGAATTTCAGGTGGCTGTGGGGAATGGGAGAGATTTTATATTGAAATTAGTTCTCTGTCTCACAAAGCAAGGGAACAGCCCTTTCTCATGACAGATCAAAGTGCCCTGCTGGTCTAGGTTGACAATATTAAGATATGCCATGTGTGACAGATGTACACACACATGCAAACATACAATCCATACATACATGCATGTGTGTGCGCATGCATACAAATTATGTGTATTAAGGAACATGCACATACTACATATTAGAGAGCTTAGAATGTAATACAATAAATTAAATTACATTATAGTCACCTGGCCCCAGCAGAGCAAGAAGAATTTAATTAAATCACAGAGTTTGAGGGAACATCAGCTGATGGAAAAAAAATTAGACGTCTCACCATACTGATCTGACAAAAGCAAGTTCAGGTGGGAAACAGACTCATATCTTATACTGCGTCATAATGCGTCGGGAGGTGTCAGTTTGAGATTTCACAGTAATAAATAATCTCATTAAAAAAAGTACCTTTATAAAATGCTGGTGTCACCAGGGGAAGGCAGAAGCATCACTACTTTCTATACCAGGTAATCGATACTGTCCCCTAGCACATCAATGGGTGGTGTATGCCTGGAATCACTAATAGCATGAAAGCCTATTTTGGGGAAAAGAAAATGGGCATGGGTCTTTAAACTCGCATGTGTGTGCATATGGTAGAGAGAAAACAAATTGAAGCAGAAGGTAGCTAGAGTTTTTAAACGTCGTCGTTAATAGCTTCACAGTTGTGTCGAGAGCATCCAACAGGGTCACCTTCTGGGGCAGAAACCCAGATCGTCCCTACTGTTCTTGCAAAAGAAAGATGGAAAAAGGGACCAAAGACCTCTTAGCAAAAGAAGTGCTCTCTCGAGACGTGTGCTTCACTCCCACATTCACCCTTCCACTCTCCAACACCAGTCGTGTCCACGAGCAGCCCTGTCAGATAATTCACTGAACTGATCGGATGAAAATATTTGTATTCTGCAAATGCACCAATGGAGGGAAGTATCACTTCAGTGAGAGCAGTTAAGAAGTCTGAAGTCATTTTCCCAGCTAGCATTTGGCCATTCCGTTGAGATTGAAGGCGTCTGGTACAATAACGGTTCTTATTAATGCACCGCTATTCATTTTAAAAGAATATCGTAAGTCCTTTGTGATGTAAATTGTTTGGGCAAAATATGACGGTGCCTTGTGACTGAAAAGTCAACACACAAGAAGGACAAAGTATTCATGAACAATAACTAACATTTACTGTTTGGCACTTTTTAAAATGTTCTCTGTGAGATAATTTTTATTTCTGATTCGTTTTTCTTTTAGCCTTTCCCAAAAGGGATTTCAGTTAATTACTTTTTCTAATGTGACTTTGATATTTCAGTTCCCCAAATCTTCCAAGGAATGTGCAGCTAAAATGTCATTCTAGTTCTTTTATTTTCCTGGAGATGCTGATATTAAATATGGGTGTCACACTGGAAAATTCCACCAGAAGAAAAAGTTAAACAAGGCATAAAATTTACATTAGTAACATCCCATTAGTCCATCATCCAGAAGGCTTTTATTACACGATTTTCATCATTTATGAAATTATTTTGGTGTCTTTTGTGGTTTTTTTGCCTGTAGGGATAAACCTTGTTGTACATTTATCTCCTTCAGAATATTGTAGCTGCATTTGGCATTTTTCCTTCAATATTCTCCTTTTTTTGGAAAAGGATGAATTTAGCTTAGTTTAATCATAGTCATTCCTGATTACTCTCTCTGTAGAAAACAACTTGAAAGGCACATGATTTAATTAAAGAAAGTATTTGCATTGCCCTTTAAGACCTTTGTTTCATATTACCTATTGATTGTAAAACCAATCAGCTTTGCATGTAAAAATTTTACTGTTTTTTAGCATCTACCACCCTGCACACCATTAGAAAGTCATCACTGGGTGAAATGCGTGTAGTTCCTAACTTTCAAACAAGAGGTATTCTGAAAGATCCCTGCCAAATTAATGATTAAATTTGAAAAATATTTTTTAATAAAAATAGTCCTCTAAATGATGATTGGGTTTTCTAGGTAAGATCTAAAGCAAAAATATTTATAACACTTCTGTTAATGTATTTAGTAATAATATACTTAAGAAAATAATGACAGGATATCATAGCCCTCCATGGTGTGTTAAACCAAGGTCAAGAAGAGGGCACTGAGGTGGGGGGGGCAGTGAGAGCGGTTCTTCATCGGAATTGTGATGATTGAGATATTCCTCGGCCAGGGGACACGGGTCATTCATTAATCAGGGAGGGGCATGCGCCTCTGTGAGCTGACGCTGGAGACCCACTATCAGAACTGACGTGCTTCCTATTGCTGCCATACAAATTACCCCGAGTTGAGTGGCTTTAACACAACACAGACCTACTGTCCCACAGATCCGTAGATCAGAAGTGTGAGGTGGCACCAGCAGTTTCTCTGTTCTGGGTCTTAGGAGGCTGACATCAAGGTGTTAACCAGATGGGCCCCTGTCCGGAGGCTGTGGGAAGAATCCTTCCCAGGCTTGAGTGGTTTGCAGGATCCAGCACCTGAGGGCTGCAGGACTGAAGTCCCTGCCCCCTCCTGGCCATCACTGGGGCTGCCCTTACCTGGTGGAGGCCTTTCTTGGTTCCCGCCCTGCATCTCAGAGCAGCTGGCCTGGAGTCTTCCTCAAGCTTGGAATCTGATTTTTCCTTCTAGTCAGTGATCCATCTCTGCTTTTAAGGACCCGTGTGATTCGATCAAGCCCACCCAAACAACCCAGGATAATTTATGTTAAGGTCTATAACTGTCATCACATCTGCAGAGTCCCTTCTGCCAGGTAAAGTAACATCCGCACAGCTTCCAGTGGTCAGGGTGTAGGCCTATTTTAAGGGCCATTCTTCGGCCTACCCTACACATGATGTGATTTGAGCTGTTCTCCCAGAATCGAATCCATGGGTAGGTTGTACGCCCCAAAGCACACATAGAAAACATAGTTTCCAGGGCTCAGGGAGTAGCCGGCATCACAGAATGGCAGGAAGCCCCCTGGCTTTGCAGGTTGGAGCTAACGAGTACTCTCCTCCAAAGCTCATAACCCTGCCCCCACAGGGAAACACTTGGGCACCTTCTCTTGTGCTCACATACTCTCAGGCTCCAGCCGCCACCTTGATACGCTGTGTTGTGGCTTGTACTTCATTTCTAGTGAAAAAGTTAAATGGATTTTAAGTAGAAACAATGATCTGTTTCACTAACACCACCTAATGCATTGGCATAAGGGATCATGCTTTAGATTACTTTAACAGAATTTCTTCCCAAAACATGAAAGCGTCAGTCACCTTTTATCTTGCTTTCCCTCAAAGTAGGGCATGTCTTTGGTAACCCAAGGGCCCCGGTGAATCATCGGCAGCCCCTCCTGGTAGAGATGCCGACACACAGGTGTCCTGGGGTGGGGTGGGGGGCATTCTGATGGGATGGTCATGGGGACATTAGCCTGTTATGAAATTGGTGCTTTAAATTGATCGTTCCATTTGTTAAAAATGTATATACTCTAATATAATGTGAAATTGATAGAATGCATAAGTCTTATAGAAAAATAGGAGTAAGCAAATGCATTTGAGATTGAAATTATCCCAGAAATACTTTAAAGGAAATTTAGGTCTTGATGTAGAACTTCAAAAATATTGGTGATGATTAGTATATAGTTTATGCTTACAAATGCTTTTTCAACAACCCTTTGGAATTATTGGGGCAGCAAATGATTGTCCTGAAAATTGACAAATAAAAGTTTTTAAAAAATGTGTTTTTCCTGTCTTTGCAAGAATCGTTTTTCCCAGTAATCAAAATGGTCAACTGATGGGAAAGAGCTCTTCTTTACGGAAATGTTAGCAAGGATAGCAGAGATGGTAGCATTAGAAAGTCACTAATCTGCCGTGTCGATTAAGTAACCAGTCAGGCAACGGTCCTCAGCAATTGAACTCATTAGTGTAAATATTGAGGAAGAACAAGACAACAGAGGGGCCAGTGTTTTTTGGGGGACCAGAAGTGAGAATCCAGGACATTTCCCCCTCCTGATGTAATGTAACATAAAGCACACTGCACCTTCTATGAACTTGTTTTGTCAAAAAGTTGGACCTCAATCTAATGGAGCCTCAATCAATACTTCCAGCCAAAAGGGAAGCAGAGGGGAGAAATACTTAAATGACAACAATGAAACAGAAGAATGAGGGGCATTTCATAGGACAAGTGACAGTTTCTGTCTAAAGTGAGTGGCACAGAGAAAAAGGGAGGAAGACAAGGGAGGAATTGCTATTGATTTAAAAAGAGAGAGACTTAGGAGACTTAACAAATGTAATATTTGGATTCTCTTTGGGTCTTATTTTTTTAACATATCAACTATGAAAAGACATTTCTGAGATGATTAAAAAAGTTTAATATGGACTGAACATGATACAAAGACATTATTGTTAATATTAGGTGAGATATTATCACTTATTTTGTAAGGACATGTATTTTTAGAAATGGCTGCTAGAGTGTTAAGACATGAGACCACATGTTGATGGGATTTACTTTAAAAATCTTCAGCAAAGAAAAAAAATAAATCCAATGTGGCGAGAACTTGATAATTATGGAGCCTAAGTGATGGGTGTATGGGGATTCTTTCTACCATCTTCCTTTCACCATATATCTCATAGTTATAAAATTTTTCAATTAAAATTTTTAAAAATTACGTCCACTTAGTTGTATACCTGAGATCCGTGACACATATTTTAACAAAGAACAGTCGTATCACTGGGCTGTTGTTCTGTAGTGGTGTGAGTGGACATCCCTATTTCATTAAGCATCACCCTCTTAAATACTGAGGGGGTTTTGGGGGGGTGGGTATTAGTCTAATTTCCTTGAGACTCTGTAGCTGAGGGCCTATGTTAACTGATAAGTCTCTTTCTTCTTTGAAATATTCACTAATAGACAGCCCTCAATCAGAAACACCTTAATTCTGCTCACGTAATTTGTATGCAGTTCTCCCCCCTTCCAAGATTTGCAGAAACTCATCGCGTTACTAACAAGGGAACAGGAACAGTAACTGATCACATTTGCTGGCCTTAGAGAGAAGGGCAGTGATCAGTCTTGGAAGACTGCCCGAACGAACGCCAAGTGATGGATGCCATCCGTGCTTGCTGGACCTTCTCTGGGTAGACCCAAGAAAGACCCAGTGTGTTGGCAGATGGAGGTGGCAGCTCTATTTGGACGTGTTAGGTGGAGCCACCAGAGGGAGACGCTTTCTCACCTGCATAAAAACCGCAATTCTAGCTTATCCCTGCCTTTCTACCCCCCAGAGTTAACAATGCTCATTTCAAGTTGGTGTCTATTTTTTCACAGTGGTTAATTGTACTCCTTTCTCTTTATTAAGTTTCATTTTTCCAGTCTTAAAAAAAGCTATTAATAAAATGGCTTAAAGGCTAAGTGAAAATAAATCTCACTTTCTTAGGAGACTCTGTCACTTTCTTCCTTATAGTCATAATTCCTATTTTCAGAGAAAGGGAAGGAAGAGAAGGCAGCTTATATTGAAATAACGTCCTTCAAGGTACATTCCATAAATGGGTAAGTCAAGCAGAACTCCTCTTGGGCTTTGTGGCATTCTTGAGACACTGAGTTCAGTTCCTTGATGTTTCTTGCGTTTCTCTGTTATACGGAGCACTTTTATTTATGGGTAGTTTAAGCTCTGGTTAATTCAGTTTCTGGATACAAGAAGGGGTACTTCAACTTAAAGTTCACCCTAGAATTTCAATCACAGAGGTGAGGAAAGCAAGGGAAGGCACAGACCTCGTTAGTGATGTAATGGGAAAAGAATCCAGTCTCAGATCAATGGTGCTGGCTGCTCAAGTTCTGCTGCGCACTTGACCAGCGCCAGAAAGAGGTTAGGATGGGAAATGCAGGACTTTGTCCGGCTTCCTGGTGGAGCCATTTTCCCCCAGTTCCCGGCAACCCCATTTTATCATCTTCCTTTCCCCAGCCCCAACCAAATCACCCATTCTCTACCCCAGGCCTTGATCCTCATTATTTAAATCAATTCCCTGTCATTTAAATTTTAGGTATGTTCCTATTAGTTTATACTTTAAAATATTTTCTTATTTTTATTGGAGTATAATCTTCACATAGTTAAGATAAAGGCTTGGAATGTGCATTTCAGTGTTTTGGAAAATGCGTGCACCTGTGTTCTGCACCCCTGTGTCTTGATGATGGAATTTTCCATCAACCTAGAAAGTTCTTTCATGCCCCCTCCTAGGCTATCATGCCTTGCCACCCAAAGGAAACCCCTGAACTAGTGTCTGTCAACCTAGATTAGGTTCAGCTATTCCAGAACTTCACCTAAATAGAGTCATACACAACAATATACTCTGAAGTCTGCCTTTTGCTTCATCATAATAATTTTGAGCTTTGCCCATGTTGCTGAATAGTATTCCATTGAATAAATGTACTCAGTTTATTCATTTATTTTCCAGTTCATAGGCATTTGTGATGTTGCTAGTTTTTTACTCTTATGAATGAAGTTGCTACGGACATTCTTACATAAGTCTTTTGGTAGCCCAATTTTTTAAAATCTCGGCTAGCGGTGGAATTGCTGTGCCATTAGGAAGGAATGTGTTTATGTTCATGAGAAACTGCTAAACAGTTTTCCAAAGGAGGTGTCACTATTTACATATTCACCCAACAGGGGAAGGCCCCCCAACCCCGCATCCTAGGTTTTGTTTTCAGTGGTTTCAGTTACCTGCAGTCAACTGTGGTTCAAAAATATTACATGGAAATTACCAGATATAAATAACTCCTAAGTTTTAACTATGGGCTGCTCAGGCAGGAGTGGGTGTGATGAAATCTCGCGAGACCGTCTCCGTCCTCCTGCGGACGCGAATCAGCCCTCGGTGTCGCCGTGGTCCCCACGCTCTCGACGCTCCCGCTGGTTCCTTAGGCTCACAGTCGCCATGTTGGTGGTTGTGTGTGGCTGTCTCGCGGGGCTCGTGCTCAACCCTCACTTTACTTACTCGTGTCCCCCACGAGCAGGAGCAGCGATGCCGGCAGCTCAGATATGCCGAAGAGAAGCCATAAGGTGCTACCTTTAAGTAAAAAGGTGAAAGCGCTGAGGTTGCTAACATCTGCAAAGCTTCTAGTCGTGAAATTGTGAAGAAGGAAAAAGAAATTCGTGCTGGCTTTGCCGTCGGCGCAACTCATCCCGCAGAAGCGACAGCCACCGCACAGGGTACGTGCTCAGCTAAGATGGAGGAAGCGTTGCAGTTGTGGGTGGAAGACGTGAACGGCACATCTGTCCCAATCGCAGCGTGTTGCGCGAGAAAGCAAGGGGTCTCCAGAGAGGAGTGGCCCCGGGCCGCCTAGGGCGAGCGAGGGACGGTTACACCGATTTGGGAATCGGCTTGGACCGAATAATTTTTTAAAAATTACTGGAGGGTCTGCGTCTGCCAATGAAAAAGCTGCTGCCCCATTTCCAGCACCACTGAAGTCAGTGGAAGACAAAGGCAGGTCTTCAGTTATGGTGAAATCGGGCTTCTCGGAAAGAAGCTGCACAGTGGAACCTACCTGCATACAAGCGCGAAGGAGGCGCCAGGGCACGAAGCATGGAAGGGCAGAGGGACTCGGGTGCTCACGTGTCCGTGCTTCGAGGCACCCAGCACAGCCAGGCGTCGCGTGCGGAGCGGAGAACTCGAAATTATCTGCCCGTTTTCCGGCAACAGAATCGGAAGGCGTCGGGGCAGCTGCCTGCTTAGGGAATGGTTCCCCAGTGCCTCCCAAGAAGGGTGAGTACAGACAATAAGAATCTGAGAGAGACGCCACTCACGTAACTTTTATACAAGATATTGTTACAGTTGTTCTACTTTATTGTTGTTGTTAATCTCTTGCTGTGCCTAGTTTATCAAGCTTTATTATGGGTATGCATGTATAGGAAAAAAACAATGTGTACAGGGTTTGGAACAGTCTGCAGCCGCAGGAACCCACTTGGGGTCTTGGAGTGTTGCCCCCGCGGACGGGGGTGGGAGGACTGCCGTAGAGCCAGTTGCTCCACCATTACCTGAGTTTGGTGTAGTCAGCATTTTGAATTTTAACTTGACTCATTCTAGGGGGTATGTAGTGGTATGTCACTGTGGCTTTAATTTGTTTTCACTTACTGGCTAACGGCTCTGAACAGTTTGTGTGCTTACGCAAAACTGTAACATACACAGTGCCTATTACATATCTTTCTTTGTTAAATGTTCCAATCACTTGCCTGTTTTTGGTGATTCTTTATTATTGAGTTATCTAAGTACTTTGCTTTGGATCTAAATCCTTGATATATAGATATGATTTCTGCTAGTCTGTGCCTGACTGTTTATTTTCTTAGTGATGCATTCTGCTGAAAGATAACATCTGTAAGGTTTTCGGTCTGATGAAGTCCAATTCAACAGTTTTTTCTTCTTTTGCAACCCCTCCTTTTTCTGTATTAGCTAAAACACCTTTGCTTGCGCAGGGACACAACAATATGCTCCTATATTTGCTGACTCATTTCAAATTAATTTTTGTATAAGGTGTGAGCTGGAGTTCAAAATTTATTTTTCTTCTATAATTATTTATTTGTTTCAGAAACAGTTGTTGAAAACCTTAAAATTACATTTCTCGCCCTGTTGCATCCCTCGGGCACCTTTGTTGAAGACCAGTGACCACATGGCTGTGTTTTATTTCTGGAACATGTGTCCCGCTGATCTATTTGTGCATATGGCAGTGTCATACTTTCTTAATTACTGAGCTTTATATTTATAGTAAGCTTTAAGTACTAATTTTGAAATGTTTCCAAAATACACTCTTGAATGGAAGAGTTTGCATATCAATATACTTAGCATGTTATTCTTGTGGAAATACAAGAAATCACGTTCATGTGTGTTTTGCTGTGCATTGAAAACTCTGGAAGAAAATAAAAGATTCTAAGGGCTCTACTGAGAGTGGTTACCTGTGGCAGGCAGGGGAGCGTGGTGGTTGGGTAGGTGTGGGGCGGGGTATGAAGAAGAATTCTCATATTTTTAAACACTGACTATATTAGTTACTCGAAAATTTAATTGATTTTTAAGAAAACTAAATAGTATGGGAAATATATTACCTTCTCAGAATCGATAAAATTTTAAAGTGAAAATTCAGTGCAGTATTTTCAGGTCCAGTTATATTTGTTCAGGCCTTGAATTTTGTTAATATCTGATTTATTTATTCAGCAAATGTTTATCGAGTGCCTGTTATGTGCCAAGCCGTGTTTTAAGCACTAGGAATATAGGAGTGAACAAAATTGACATGTTCATATGTTCATGGCATGCACGTTCCAGAGGAGGGAAAAGGATAAATGGTAAACAGAACAGGTTTTTGCTGAATCTAGTTAAGTACTCTGAATGCAGTGAAAACAAGAGGGAGAGGCAGGCACGAGATGCGGGCTCTGGAGAGCGCTTGGAGAGGAGATAGCTTACGGGCCGAGGCCCAGTTGCCAAGAATGATCCACAGGTGCGAAGAATTGCGGTGGCGGGGAGGGGGCACTTCTCAGGCAGAGTGAACCGCAAAGGCAGAGGTCTTGAGGATGAGCAGGGCTGGAGAGAAACAGGAGGCGGGCTGACGGGGTGCCAGGGCAGAGAGAATGAGGCCCACGGAAACTGTGGAGGTAGGCAGGGGCTCAGTCAAGCAGAACTTCATAGAACATGATGAGGAACTTGGATTTTATTCTGAGTGCAATGGAAAGCTATTGAAGGCTGTTAGAAAGTTCGTGAAGGAGTGAAAGGATCTGAGCCATGTAGAAAACAAAAAACCTTGACTTTGTCGGGGGGACGAGTAGGTTCAGTAGGCGTTGGCAGTGAGGAAGGAAGAAAGTCAGGAATCATATCACATCAACCAAGACAGACAAGGGTTTGAAAAATAAGAAAGCCTCTGACTGTTCCAGCCGAGGACAGAGAGCCGTCCCCTAGATTCACTAACGTGGAAGTCCTCTGCGGTCTGGCATGACCGATTCTGCGGCGTGGCGGGCACAGAGGACAGGCCAGAACTTGCTGGAAGGTGAATGGATTCTCTCTATTTTGTGTCCCTGTCCTCATCACAGGGGGAGAGAGAGAATGAATAAGAGAATGAGAAGGAGAGAAGAGAATGAAAATTTAGACAGGCCTTTCACGTGCTCCATAAAGGCAGTAAAAACACAGAAACACTGTGTTATATCCAGAAGGGCACATCTGTGTGTTGGTTTAGCACCTTTAGTACCTGCTGAAATCCGTACAAGGAAAACTGCTTTATAACAAGGTGCCCGTAGTGTTTTAGTGACTAAATCCCCGTGAATATATCCAAAAAGAGTGTATTTTCTATAATCTTACCCTGTTGGAAGTAATAGTATTAGAAACATCACTGAAATTTTGTATCCAACTTCTAGGCATGTTTTAGGAGTGTTGTATATTTTCCATATTTCTCAGATCTGTCCGATTATTCCAAAGTGTCTGTATATGAAGCCATCTCCTGCTCCCTGTCCACCCTGCTTACCTATGTCAGCAGCATTAACAGCCCTGGAGTGATTCAGCCGAGTCATTAATGACTGACCTAAGGAACTGTGTCCTGGTCATGGACGCTCCCTCATCAAGTGGACACCAAATGGGTGTTCCAAAGTCTGATGCTGATGTTGTCAAAGAGATTATAGACTGTCACTAAGACAACATTTTCAGTCAACTATATGGCTGGCATATAAAGTGTGAGGGTTTTATTGGGGGGCTAATCACTTATGAAAATGATATGTAAGTTTAAGTATTTTACCACTCATATTTGCTCTCCATCACCTCTGTAAGAGATGAAATTGGATACAGAAAGTATATATATTTTTAAAGATTTTATTTATTTATTTATTTATTTATTTATTTTTAGAGAGGGGAAGGGAGAGAAACATCAGTGTGTGGTTGCCTCTTGCGCACCCGCTGCTGGGGACCTGGCCCGCAACCCAGGCATGTGCCTGGACTGGGAATCCAACCTGCACCCCTTTGGTTCACAGGCTGGTGCTGAATCCACTGAGCCACACCAGCCAGGGCCAGAAAGTGTATTTTGGTGGAACGGCGTGTTGTCCTCTCCTGTAGGTTCTGGGTGTGAAGCCTTTTTCGCAATAATCCAGAGCTCTCCAAACTGTGTATTTGGCGCCCTCTGTTCACACCCTCTGCCGAGGCCCTTGTGTGTTTAACTGTAATGGAAAATAGTAGGTCCTTTTCCCCTCAGTTTTATACATTCCACTTTCTTTTCCCTTTATGGTGAATTCATGGGTGTCCCCCCAGTGTTCTGCCTCTGAGGGAGCCTTTGGTTCTCGCCCCTTTCTTCCTCAGCCTGGATTGCAAGAAACTCCATTGCAATCAGCAAGCTGTCCTGCTGCTAAAAGCCATTAGTGCCAGTGTTGTTAATGTCCCACCCGTGTGAATGTGGTGATTTAAGAGGCAGAGTTATTCCTCCTCTCTCCCTAGGGCCTGGTTCTTAAACGAGTTTCCTATGCTGTTTACTCCTCCAACATAAAGAGTATTAACCACTACCCACCACACTTCATATATCAGCGCACTGAATTGAGTAATGGGGAGCTTAAAACATAACGCCACATTCCAGGTATGAAGCCGCCCACCCTGAAGAAACGAGGCACCCCTCATTTTAGCAGAAGGAAGTTGAATAACACCACCATTGGCTCTGAAGTTATGTTGTTTTCCTCTGGGGACTAGGGGATGAGAGAGGCATAGTTAGATTTCTTTTAGGAACTATACACATTAGAAGGAACCTACAAAATCAATACCAATTACTTGCAAGCAAGGGCTGAAAAATCATTGAAGCTATAGAGTGTGCACATAGGTGACCGGCTTAAAACAAAGAGCATACGGCCTGGCTAAAAGCTCTTGTGAGACAGAGGCAAAGGAGCAAAGTTCTTCTCCACTTTTTTTTTTTGACAATTTGGTATTAATTTGTAATACCCAACAATTGTTACACATAAAAAGAAAAAAACTGCAGTGGCAAATAACTCAACGGAAGCAGAATATTTCCTGGCTCCCAGGCACGGCTGAGGCTTGTGTTGTCTTTCTGGTGAATACCACGGCGTTCAGAAGGCGGGTAGGGGAGGCTTATCTGTACACACCAGCACACCTTTCCATTCAGCGTCCCGGCTTCTGCCTGCCAGTATTATGTGTTTACGCCTCAAGATTGTATTTAGCAGAATTTCACTTTGAGCGGCTTGGTGAAGCCTTTGGAGGTTTGACTGTGTAGTCTCTCTTTCATTCAAAAGACTGAAATAATGCCTTTCAAATTCCTGGATTTCTCAAACCGTTTGAGATTGAACAGAGAATAGAATTTCTTCCTTTCTCAATATCTTCCAGTGCCGCAGAGAGGGGGACACGTGTCTGTTAAGATGTGGACCCGGAAACCTAACCCCCTACCTACCCTGGTCACAGCGGAGAAGTCCTGAGGACCTACTGAGTCTCTCTGGCTTCGCTTGTTCAAGTCCATGACCAGTTAATGTATGAGCATGTGCGTGGGGGTGGAGTGAGATTCTGTAGAGTTCCTCGTAGGTTGCAGCCCTACTTACCACACAAAGAGACGATACGGAGTTAATGCCCATTATTCAGTGTCATGTCAGAAGGAGAGAGCCTGGGGACGCCTCTGTCACCAACAGAAACACCGCAGAAGGCACCCTCTGGGTCCCCTCGGACCGCTGTTTTCCTGGGCTTCTGGTTTGCTGTCTCTGAGCATAGAATTACCACCTTAACACTTGGAAGATTTGTCTGAAACACCTTATAAGCCCCAAAACCCATTCTTACTAGCTTCTTAAAACAAAAAATTGCAGAACCTCTCATTAATACTTGGGAAAAGAGAAGTGAATGGCTGGCCACACAGTGCCTGAAAAGGAAGGCTCTCGGTGTTGCTTGGGGACGACAGAAACGGAGGCGTGTGTAACGCCATCCAGCACTTTGCGTAGAGGGGAAGGCGGAGAAGGGAGTTTGCTGGCGGTGAGCTCAGGAAGTCTCAGAGTTAGCTGATGGGAAGTGAAGCAGTTCTACAGAACGTACGAAGCACTGGTAAGCTCACGTGGCACAGGCAGTAGTAAAGGCGAAATGCTGCTCGAAAAGTCTAATATTTTCTGAACATAATGTTCACCAGTTTTTTATGGTTTTTAAAACATTAATATCAGGGTTCAGTTATATTTGCTTTCATCCTTTGAGACGAAAAGGACTCTCACTCTCGTTTCACATGCTGTTGTCGCAAGCACACTGGAAAGGGCAGACGGTGAGCACACGTGCGTCTCCGTGGCCTGTGCAGTTCACGTGTAGGCTCAGCGTGCCTTCCACGCGTGGTCCAGGGCACTAGGTCGGCTGCTAATGGAGTATCGACCCGACGATTTATGGAGACACGTCCTTCTCTTCACTCGGTTGGTGTGCTTCATGTTACAGTTGCCTCTCACACTGCACCTCACAACTCCAATTAGTACAGTTGGGTAGAACTTCAAGTTTACAGTAAAGCTACAAACAGCATTGTTGTAAAAGTGTGTCTTGAGAGGAGACACTAGGATTATTGTTCCTTGGGAAGAAAATTCTGAAGTGTGATAATCATCATCTTCGATAAAATTTAAACTTAAATCATAAAGGGATATAAGACTTTTGTTGGGGCGTAGAAAGCAGTAGCAATCGTGCACCTACTATGTGCAGACACAGGCATGGTATCTTTCACAAGGTGTTTGTAATCAGCTCAAAGGAGAAAACGCATGCAAAAATATGCAAAACAGCAAGAGGAGAGTTGTCAGCTGTGGACAAGGGGCAAAGGTAAGGGTAAGGGGGGCTCTGAGAGCCTGCGGGGGGCAGAGATCTCGGTGGACAGGAGAGGCCGAGAAGGACTTTCTGCAAGGATGATGTGGAGGGAGGCGTTGAAGGTGGGGTGTAATGTAAGAGGGAAGGTCTAGGAAAGGCGGACGGAGTGTGGCACCGTGAGACGGCCCATTTGGACTTCGGCTCTCGGTTTGTGTAGACGAACCACGTGGGCAGACTTTGAGCAGCACTTCACCCCAGGGTAAGGGGTGTAGGCATTCCCACGTGAGCCAGGCAGTGAGGGCCAAGGGAGGCTGACACACCGGGGTGTGCAGTGCTGAGTTCCACAGAGAAGAACGTGGCGGCCGTGTGCTGGGCGGGTTTAGGGAAAGACCAAGGCCAGGACAATGAAGGAAAAGGTTCAACAGGAAGAGAAAGGAATTAATTGGACTTCTTGCCTGAGATTTCTAATATAAACAGTGCAAAGAATGCGAAAGGAAATTGCAAGATCGAGCACAACAAAGATTTAAAATGTGAAAGTGATGATGCTATAATCCTACAACTTACTCAGTTGTTAGGAATCCAAACTTCTGATTCTGTAATTGGAACACTTCTAGAATTCTGCATCCTATTTGACATTAATTTAACTTAAAGTTTCCTGTAAGTCTCAAACCAATTAATTTGATTCTTATCAAGGATGCTGTCTTAATTTATAGTTTAATATTGGCCAGAAATGGAAACTAAGAAATGATAGCCTATATTCTATATTTGATCTGTAGATGTATCAAATTCAAATTTAATGACTCTAAAACACATCTTGTGTTTGTACTACAAGGTTTTCTTCTCATATTTTATCACAATGTCAATGAGACATCAAACCCAAATCACCGACCAGTATAACCAGCAGTCTTCATCTGATGGAAACCTCTGAGGTGAATGGAAATTGCTTGGAATTTTTTCTAAAGCAAACAAATATATAGGAAATATATTTATGATGCTCACAGGAAAATGTGGATGGAATGTCCCTTTGCAGGAAAATTTAATGAATCCATTCGGTTCTTCCTACCATCATTGAGTCTTTTCAAGAAATAAGAAAGAATATCATTAAATGGATATGGGCTTTAAGTAAAAACTAAGTAAGTTTTAGGGGCTAAAGTATTTGCGAGTAATAACTTCAGTTATTGATGAAGTTATTGACTAAACATATTCTGGTGCTAAATGCTTGCTGT
>CM052549.1:79162127-79204528 GCA_028533065.1 Trachops cirrhosus
CTTCCTTGCAGGGTGGTCTTAGAGGGGAGGCACGAGCAAGCGTGGTCAGTGTGGGGCTGTCTGTGCTGCGGCTCTGGAGTGTGACGTGGAGGAGGAACCACAGGAGGGCTGGCACGGGGGAGGCACCACTGGAGCCTCCGTTCTCCCCGGGGTGGTGGGGTTTGTGTGTGACGGTGAGTCCTGTGGGGCAGGCTGATGGGAGGCGAGGGCAGAGCGAGGATGTCACTGAAAGGCAAGCTCGGGCGAAGAGAACACATGGCGGGGACCGGCGTGGCCCAGCGGGTTGGGTGTCGTCCAGAAAAGCGAGAAGCCAGCAGTTCATCCACACCGGGGCACATGCCTGGGTTGCGGGTTCAGTCCTCGGTCGGGACATGTACAAGAGGCAACCGATCGGTGTATCTCTTTCACATCAGTGTTTCTCTCCCTCGCTTTCTCCTTCCCTTCCCCTCTCTCTAAAAACAAATCACGTCTCTTTCAAAAAGAAGAGAGAATACATGGCGGGCATTTTGGAAGCGGTGTCTGTAGGACTTGATGGTTACGACTACCGAAGAAGAAAGAGGAGATGGGTGGGCTCCCCCTTGGGCACCTGGAAATGGAGGGGCAGCAGGGTCATAGGTCAGCTGAGGAAGAAAGCTGGGCCGCGGTGGACGACGAGTTTGGCTTTGAACATATTAAGTGTGAGGTGCCAGTATCACATCATGTCTGAACCCAGAGGGACACTGTTAGTAGGGTTACCGATGAGAAATAAACATTTTAAAGGAATGTGTTTGCATCTGAAAACATTTCCAAGAACACACCTGAACTCGGATCACGGTGAGAGGCCGCCTCACGCCTGCACACGCCCCTCTGGCTGGATTTGATCGGACCGGAACTTTTCTCAGGGACTCGGGGACTTGGGCCCCCGACGCCTGTTTCCTTCTGGTGAGTCGCGGTCACCGCGTCCTCGCCGCTTCGCTTCTACAAAGTTTCTCTCGTGTCTCATGATAGAGGCATTATATTTTGAGCAAACTGAAAAGCATAATGAATATGTTTATAATAAAGAGCTATTAAAATGACCTCCCCTATTTGGCACAAGGAAGCAAGCTCTCAGTGATGTCTTGTCAGCCTTTGAATCCACCGGCACCTGGCGAAGGACCCGCTCCGTGGATGCTCTCTCTGTTTTGGAATGAATCGTTGTTTCTGAAGGTGCGAGGACCGAGACGGAAATGGGTGCAAACCCCCCCACAGCACTTCCCGTGTCCGTGGCCTGAGGCGGAGTGTTGGACTTCTCGGGGTTTCCTGTCGGCAAAAGCCAGTGCTTCCCACTGCATGTAAAGATGGGGAAAGCGCTGTCATAGCTGAATGTTTAAAGTCGCAGGAGGGTATGTTGTTTTTACTTTTTAATGTTGAATGGAACTCAAGCTAAAATCATTAAAATTTTCTTAAATTACAGATGTGTATATCGGGGCCCAGGGAAATTTAAATTACTCTTTAAAAATTGTATTACTTTCCAAAAACTGAGATGCAAAGAGAAGGCTAAGACCCAGGTTTCCAAACTTCCAGCCCAGCGGTTTTCTCCAACATCGTGGTCAAGGAACACCATTCATGTTGGTTTTATCGATGTAATGACTCATGAACTTAATATTTTAACTAGGTAAATGTAAGTTTTAAAATTTAAAGCTTAAACAATAGACTACATGTTTTATGTTCTGTTTTAAAGCACACTAGAACTTAGATTAAGCATTTATTCTTCTGGGCTGGAGTAGAACACGCAGAAACAGAGCGCAGATGCGTGATTTTGTAGCTCAGCGTGTGCCTGGGTCTCACAGCGAAGCGGCGGTGGCCGGTGAGAACGATGACCACCCCACGGTTGTGATGGCTGCCGACACTGTGAGAAGTTCTGCACAGGTGCTTCTGGGATTGGATTCGACGTAACGTTTATGATTTGCTGTTCGCAGATGCAGTAAACATTCCCACCCGCAGCGCCAAGATCCTAATTAAACCAGCCTTGGGCTCAGCCGAGTGCCCACTGCTGGGTGACTCCTGGTCTCTCGTTGCCCGACTCCATGAGCGATAGCGTCGCATCTGGAGTTAACAATTCCAGGATGGAACTAGCGGTGAGAGCATACCTTTCCTAGGCTGAGTGCCCTCCTGTGGTTGCAGGATTTCTGATGGCTGTGTCCTGGCCGAGATGAGCTCATACACGGAGGAAAATTAGTGAGGCGAAAACCCATTAGCCTGTTCTTTGTGTCCCAATTAGTAAGCAGTTCCCGGCTCGGTATGAGAAAGGCCAGTCAGGTGCTGTCCGCGTCTGCCCTATTCCTCCGACCCGGAATGGAATCGGCGTCTCTGTAGGGCTTCTCTTCCGGGGCCAGAAATGATGCATGGCCCAGGCTCGCCGGCCGCCGGACCCCTGCAGCGTTACAGCCGGGAACTGAGGCCCAGTGGGTCGGCCCGCTCTCCAACAACTAGCCACTCTAATGTTTTGAAAAGGAATCATTATGTATCTTTCATTGCTTGAAACCATTTCCTCTAACCTTCTAATAACGTTTTTCCATGAGACATGTTCACTCTCACTCAAAGTGAAATGCTTGTCTGTGTAGTCTCATTCCTCCTGTCGTTCAAATAACGGGGGTGAGCACTTTCTGAGTGTTAGTTATGTGCCAGGCTCGAATTGCGTTCCGAGTGCTGATGAGGACAGAGAGCCCAGAGAGGGTAAGTTACATACCCCAGGTCACACAGGTAACAGGTGGCAGAGCCCACATTCAAACCCGGGGCAGGCACAGTCCACACTGTGCGTGGAGATTACACAGCAAACATTAACCCTGTAAATGTTTAACTATGCACTGCATACAGGGTAATTTCACTTTCCCAACTTTTCATTGTGACAAAATACACATAGAATGTCCTCTCCTGGCATCGCCAAGTGCGCGGCTCAGCGGCAGTGGGTGCGTTCACACTGCTGTACGGCTGTCTCGCCATCCGCCCCCAGCACGACTGGAACTCGGCCCCCACTGGCCAGCCACTCCCCTTTGCTCCCTCCCCCGCCCCGGCACCCACCGTTCTTCTTCTCTTCTCTGTGGATTCCACCGCTTAGTTCCTCGTAAGAATGGAAACACGCCGTGTCTGTCTTTCCGTGACAGGCCCACCCCACTTAGCAGAACGCCCTCAGCTTCTCCAGTGCTGGAGCGCGTGTCAGAGTCTCCTTCCTTTCCAACACTGAGAGACACTCCACTTACGTGCGGACCACATTTGCTTTATTTGTTCGTCCACCAGTAGACACTCGCGTTCCCTCCACATTTCAGTGACTGGAGGTGATGCTGCTGTGAGCATGAGTATCCAGTTTCACTTTTAATATGTGCCTTTATTCAACTCTGGTGCTTCTGATTCTTTGAAGTCTCTTATTTCGCTTTGACATTAAAAGTAAGCGTATCATAAATAGGTTCAAATTATTTTCTAAGTGTACCCTGATTTTGAATCCTAGCTCTGTAGCTTGCCAGCTCAGAGACCCTGGACAAGTTACAGAAGCCTTCGCATGAAATTGAAACAGTAGTAACACCTACACTACGTGGCAGGTAGGAAGTTTGAACGAGAGGATGCTTCTAAGTGGGAACGCGCATCTGTGTTTCACCGATAACACCTGTTGTAACCGTGCTGCCCGTGTCCGGTGAGCCCACCTCACACAGCCGCACACCCACAGGGACCTCCTGGTGTCCCGGACGCACGCAGCCTCCCAGGGGGTGGAGAACGACTTCTCCGGCCTTCCCCTCTGGCCTGCCGGTCGGGAGTCACCCCGGCCGCTGAGGCCCTTTCCTGGGAGGCTCTTGTCCGTTGGTCCCGCTGTCTCAGTCTTGACTGCTGCCGATGCTCCGGCGGAGGGGAAGGAGCTCCCCGGCCGCGCCCCGCACCGTGGAAACCCCAGTGTGCCCTTTCAGCGAGGCCTGGCTGCAGGCGTGGGCTCACAGGAGTGCAGCACAGGGAGAACCTTCGTCTGCCGCCCGGAGCAGACCACAGGCTTCTGAACGTGTCGATCCCTGCGGGAACCTCCCCGAGGCTGTCCTTCCTCCCAGCCCCAAGCCCCGCCTCCACTCCCGAGGGGCAGCAGTTGTTTCTCGGGCGGACTGGGACTGCGGAGACTGATTTCCTCTTAGGGAGAAAACTCTCGGCTACCACAGAGACAGAGCTGCGCCAGCCACCGTGGCCGGGCACAGGCCGTCACAGTCGCCTGTTCCGGGTACTCGGGTGTTGGGGTGTTTTCCCAACTCTGCAGTCAGTCTTAGTCACACTTCCTGAGGACCGCAGTGTGACCCAGTGTGTGCAGGGGCAGCGTCAGCCCAGTAATACTTTGTAACCTTTCCTCCTGAGGGCAGAAGTCGAGGAAGCCAGGCTTTTAAGGGAAATTTCTGTCCCAACTTCAGTGCAGAAACTGACCAAACCCTTCGCTATATAGCGTTTACTCTCTTCACTGGAAACGAACAGATGTAAGTACCAAGATTTTATTTTCCATTTTTTATAGCAGTCAAAACCAAACAAACCCATATGGAAATGTCAACTAACAGGAAGTGAGATATTTTTACTGTTATTAGTAAGAAGAAGGAAATAGATATACAAACACTCACACAGTAGGATGTCCAAGATGAAAGGCAAAGGCAGATTGAAGCATAGTGTGTCTGATATGAGTGTTTTTTTAAAAAAAATGCATACAGGTTCATAACCTTTATAGATACACAGGTAATTTCTGGAAACCACACAAAATTAATGACTGATAGTAGTTAGCACAGTGGACTAAGAATGAGGGGTTTATGGGAGACCGTCTCTATCCCATCGTGTGTCTTACTTACCCTTTCAGCTTTCTGCTGTGATTAGGTATAACCTGTTCAATTAAAACGTTTTAAGTAGACTAGAAAACCAGAATGAAAGAGCCAGGGCTCCCGCGGGCATCCTGTTACCTAACGCGGCGATATTCAGCTGTTCTCTTAAGAATCGATATTCAGCTGCTGTCTTAAGAAAACGCAGATAAACAGGAAGGCGCCGTCCCCTCTCCTGATCCCGCTGGCCCCGGGGCCTGGGGTGCGTTCCTAGGAACCGGGACGGAGCCCGTCTCACAGTGAAACGCAGAGCGTCCTGCCTCGGGCTGTGCAGCCACAGCCAGAATGATGGCTTCTCCTCACCGATCTGAGCACTCCGAAACTCGAGTTCGTGCTTTTAATGCCTCTGGGGTCTTGATTAGGTTAACAGCCCCTTTACCCCCCGACGTAACTCAGGGTGAACACGCTGGTGTTCTCTTTCACCACGCACGGCGTAGAGGCGTGAGGTGGTGAGCGGTAGGGACATCAGTTGGGCATCATTCTCTTCTGATCACTAAACTGACCAAAACAGTGGTCACTATGCAACCGAACGTGTGCGTGCCTGTGGAAATGAAATATTGCAGTGGGTAGCTAGTGACACGTCTCCTTCTTAGGTACATTAACGGAGATGCCTGTTGGATCTAATGAAGGCTCCTTTCATGAACTTAAACTTTGTTTTAAAACAAAAGAAAAAGGAGAAAGGTTTTGTTTTCATCCTGTTTCGCGTGTTTGGGTCTCGGGCCGTGCCAGAGCTGACTTCAGGAAGGTCCCACAGCCCCGTGGGCTCATCCCTGGTCCTTACTCTACCGAAGTTCACTGGCCAGGCGTTCTCTACCATGAGGTCGCAGCTAAACAGGATGTTCCTCAGAAGTCTGGCAGCGAAGCTCATTCAGAAGGGCAGCGACTTTTCAATGTGTGGGTCAAGGCCGTGAGCAAAGGCAAGGCTTCCGCTCTGTCAGTCGGAATTCACCGGGGACATGACGCAGGAAACAGCAGCGAGGCTCCCGTGGGCAGGTGCTGGATCGGTGACTCGGGATCCGAAGCAGCCCGCGCCTTGAAGGACCCATTGGCACTGGTGATAGGGAGGCGTCTTTCCTAGTTTCAGGAGACGCGTGGAAATGATGTATTGTCGTCTGTCTAAGGGGTGTGTTGGTGCCAACTTGCTTGGCACAGCGGAGTCCTCCCGTCAGCTCGTGGACTGCGTCGTGACAGGAAGGTAATTGGGCACCGGAGACGATGTCAGCAGAGTGTCAGTACGGTTTGACCAGTGCCCCTAACTAATATTGATGGCAGGAAAGAGCGGGATTAATCAGGTGTGAGCCGGCCAAATGTTCAGCGTGCGCTGCAGGTCCCCGAAATAGACACAACCTACCAGCAGAATGCTAAATGGATTCCAACAGGAGAGATTATTTAGTGACATTGAGCAAAACAACTGAGATCCAAGAGAGCTTCTCGAGAAAGCGCAGTTCCTTCCCATCTGCGTGCCTCTCCCCCACATGCTATGGGAAGAGGGGACCTATTATATTTTCTGGGATAAAACTTCATTCTCCCTAGCAATCGATCATGAAACAAAAAGGATCAAGTTAAAAAGCAAAGTGCCGATGAGGCAGTTTTGAAGTGCGTTATAATTGTGGGTCTCGGAGGACGCCACATTTGAGACGGTGCATTTAACAAGCTTGCTCTCTGTCCCACTGAGGGGTCCATCACTGCACCTGAAACTCATCGGCACACCTTCCCTACCACACCAGCCACCTTTTCTGTCACAGACACCTGACCCTCTGTCATATGGCTTGTCTCTGTCCTAAATGTAAGGTCTGGGCAGTATTGCAACAGCTTTCCAAAGTGACTTCCAACCCTGAAGCTTCCCAGATCCTACAAATACTGTATTTTTCAGACTATAAGACGCACCCCCCCATTTGGGAGGAAATGGGGGTGCGACTTATAGTCTGAATGTAGCTTACCTGGCTCACTGGGGGGCAGCAGTGGAGTGGGGTCACAGGTTATTAAATGTTTTACCACATTTTTTGCTTCAAAATTTTTCCCCTATTTTCCTCCTCTAAAACCTAGGTGCATCTTGCGGTCCAGTGCATCTTATAGTCCTAAAAATACGGTATATCACCGTGTTAGCAGTGTCTGGCTTCATATAAATCAGAATCATCTAAAAGTGTTCAACATTACTGACCGTCAGGCCCTGCCTCTGAGTAGTCAGATCCGAATCTCTGGGGAGCGGGTCTGGCCACCCTGCGTTTGCAGACACTCGAGGTGTCAAGTATGTAACCAAGTGGGGTTACTGATTTCAGGTGGGGTTGCGCTGCCCATAGTAAAAAAAATAAATGAGAGTGATTTAGAGAAGAGGAAAGTTTATTTCCCTTTTTGTAACAGATTCCCATGCTCCTTCCAGTCATCCGCTCTAGCACTTTCCGGATCTGACCACATCCTCGGGATCCAGTAAGGTTTCTAAAGCTCCAGCCATCACATTCACATTCCAGGTGGGAGACAGAGAAGGGGAAAAGAAAGTATGACTTCTCTCTCTGAAAACGGCTTTATGTAGCACTTCCATCTGCACACCGTTCGCTGGATCTCGGTCGTAGGACCACATCTGCCAGCAAAGGTGGCTGGATCACGGAGCCTTTCCCTGGCCGTGCATGTGATGAATGCGCCTCACTAATGAGGCTCTGTCACCAAAGGAGGGGGAAATGAGCATCAGGAGGCAACTCACAGTGCTGACCCCACTGTAAATTCTGCAAGAGGGCCCCACTTTGGAATATCCTGTTGACACACCTTCACGATCTCCTTCATGCTTCAGTGCAAACTCCTTCAGTTACTACTACAAGAGTCCAAATCTCTCCTCACCTTACCTTCTCAGCTTCACCACACTCGACATCATGGCCATGGGTGCTTCCTCATCGCCGGTCCAGCTGCACATAAAATATCTCACCACATGCCTGCCTGACAATCAGATGTCATTCCCCACTGAAGATCTTCCTCCTCCAGGAAACCCCTCCTCCTTGGCCCACACTCCCAGTGTGGAGTAAAAGCCCATTAAGAGCTTGCTTCCCTGGACTCCCAAGCAAATTCATTTATTATAAAGTTACTTAGTGTCTTCCTTGCAGTTATTTGCCTGCCTGTTGGTCTTCTCTCTCCAATCACAAGCATCATGAGGCCAAACACCATGCCTTGTTTGTGTTTGCAAATCCCTTGTGCCAGCCCCTTGGCAGCGACTTAGTAACTGTTTGCAAGCTGAATTATACTTGTAGCTCTTAGGAGATTTAAATTATTTTAGGGTTTGTAAACTTTTTTTGGTCATGAATCATAAGCATACACAGAGACACACACCTACACTTGAGCCTTTGTGGATTTTTTTTCCTATGTGTAGCAAATTTTGGAAAGTTATTTTGTACTTGAACCAAGACAGCTTTGAAAATGCTAATAATTTATATGTGTGATAATATGTGAATCTGTACTCACATACACATATGCACGTATGCTAAACACTTGAGCATACTTAATGTCTGTCCAGGAAAAAATCCAGCCATTGCTAATATAACAAGAATGGTTTGCACGACATCTATGTACCCTGGCAGCGAAGGAGAGTGACTGGGATGCACATGTGTGAACAATGACGACTTCACTGTACCAGTCAGTGGGGGCGGTAGATGCCATTGAGTGAGCATGTGTGGCCATCGCATTCAAAATGACTGAGTAGAGCAGAGAATCTGCATCCAATTTTCTGTTAACCTTGAACATTCTTCCTCAGAAATATTCAGATGATTCAGAAGGCTTTTGGGGACAATGCAGTGAGTGCAGTGCAAATAAAGGTGTAGCGCAAACACTTCAAAGATGGTTAAGAGTCTATTGAAAATGACCCACATTCTGGAAGGCCTGCAACAAGCAGAACAGCTAGGAATGTTGAACATGCACGGGCTGCAATCAACCAAGATCATCAACTGACAGTGTGAGGACCAGAAGCTGATCTGGGGGTTCCAAAAACTACCGTGTCCGAGATTCTGACACACAGGATCTCGGCATGAAACGTGTCGTGGCAAATTTGTTCCGCAGCTTTTGCTACCAGAGCAGAAAGAACACCGGGCTGCAGTTGCTGATGACTTGATTCAAACCGCTACCAACGAACCAGATTTCTTCAAGAAGGTCATGACTTGAAGGGGACTGAGATGTCCTCGTCCTGTGTTCAGTCTTTCTTGTCTCTTGTATCTTCTTCAATAAATGTGTCTGTTTTTCATATTACATGACTGGATACCTTCTGGACAGACCTCGTGTGTGCGTGAGACATACTATATGTGATGTCTAATAATTTCATTAATTTTTTAGAAGCATGTTAATTGTGTTAGTGTAATTTATAGCCTGAAATTACCATGAAGTAAGTTACTCTTTATGCAGGATGATGAATGACTGAGATGGAAACAGAGGATGTTTAGGAAATCCAAGCAGATGAGCGTGGATAATGACCCTTTCCCACATGTCTCTGGGAGCACCGAGAAAGGTGCACCTTTACTGTAGGTTGGTACGGCAGGCAGCGTGGTGTCCCCCGAGATGTCCACATCCTAGTCACCAGAACCTGTGGCTGTGTGACCTTCCGTGGCGGAAGGGACTTTGCAGACATGATTAAGGGTAAAACCCCTAATGTGGAAGGTTATCCTGGATTATCAGGGTGGGCCCATTCTGATCCTGTGAATCTTTCACAATGGAGAACTTTCCCAGCTGTGATCAGAAGAAATCTGAGGAAGGAAGCAGGAGCAGAGAGAGGCTGTTTCTGAAGATGAAGGCGTGGGTTCATGTAGACCTCCTCACGGCCTGGAAAAGGCAAGGAGATGGGTTCCCCCGCAGGAGCTGTGGAAGGAAACCCACCCCAAGAACACGTTCCTAGTCCCACAGACCCGTGTGGGAATCGTGATCTACAGATCTGTGAGATAACAGCCGGCGTTGTTTTAGACCCCTCAGTGTGTGCCATTTCCCTGTGGCAGCAGTGGGAAACTGGCACACCTGTTGTGCCGTCCACTGTGGGGGTGTCATTGAAAAGACTGCACAGGCCTTTTGTTCTGTCTCATACGGGTATAGAGTGAAGGGTGACTGATAGAATAGCCTTGGACATAACTTAAAGAGGATGTTCGTAAAAATGATCTTGCGGCCACCACCACCCTCCCCTGCCGTGCGCCCCGTGCGGATGCAGGAGCTTCCAGCCTGTGCAGAGCTTTCCTTGGATGTATTGCTCTGACCAGCGGGGACTGGTTGCCTGTTCTTCCCCGTGACTGGCTCTCCTTCAGGGGGATGATTATGCTGCTGACGATAGGAACTTTGGAAACTCAAACGCTCATTTGCATCCCCTGATCTGACCCCCGTCTGAGTCCCTGCCACACGTTGGGGCTGTGCCAGACCTTTGCCAGGGGTCCTCAGATACACAGGTTGGTGGGTAGCCTCAATTCGTACGCCTCCCACGGAAAGTTAGACTTAGAAAGACATATTCTGGGTTCCTTCAACATGACCGTTTCACAGACCTGTTCCTGCTCCCATCTTTTTAAAAAATGTTCACTGATAGGCAGAGAACTGACTGGGAAATGAGGGCTTTCCCCATTGTCTCTTTTTCATAAAAACTAATGAATTAAAGAGGGATGTTACGGGCATTATGGGATTTGCAACTGTAATAGCCCGGTTTTCTGGCAGAAGCCATGAGCCTGCCTTCAGGCCATTCTTAATCTGGCCCCAGCCTGCTCTTTGCAGCCCGTTAACGCCTCCTGGCTCAGACAGCCTGCACTCCATTGGCGGGGCCTTTCACAGCAAGGACAGTGCCTGGGAGATAATGAGCACGTTCGTAGTACCAGGATTATTTGGGGGAGATATTTTGGTCAGCTTACCACAGTGCATGGAAACTGTCCTATTTCCTAAGGGCTTTGATGCAAGAGTCAATCAATTGTAGAATAGATTTTTGTAGAGTCATTTATTTCATTCATTCATTTAACCAATTATTGAGTGAGTCTCCATTATGTGTTCTGTTGGTTCTAATGACAAAAATTATGCCATCTCTGCTGTTTATTAGCTGTAGACTTTGGAAGTCACTTAATTTTTCTTTAGTTTCTTCATCTATAAAATGAGAATCGTAATATGTACCCATGGAATTTTGTAAAGACTCATGTTTAATGCAATGTTTGTATTATTTTCTTAGGCCTCTGTATTTCAGAAACTTGCAAACCTAATATGGGGTGGGGGCAGTGGGCCAGATAAACAAGGAATGAGGTGCATTATTCAACAAAGGTTGATTGAATGCCTGTTATGCACAGAGGTATAACTCACGTGTGGGGGGGAATTCATCAATGTGGACAGAGGGTAACACTAAGACATAGGAGTGGGACTTCATAGTGCACATTTTGCAAGTCAAAAGGACTTGTAAATGCTTCTAGAAAAAGAAAGCGCATCAGAGGAAATTGTTAAGGATGATCCTGTGGAGTCCCAAGTAGCCATATACAAATTACCCCATCGTAGACTATCCATAATATATATTTCAAGTGTAGAAAGCATTACAGTCACATTTAATTCTTGCTACATTTTAAGTGTGCGTGTCAATGAAAATTACACATACTGAAAGAAAACGAAGATGGGAGTAAAAAAAAAGTGAGGAATGAGGTGAGGGGGAGAAGGACAATGACAGGAAGCAGCCAGTCTTTCTTGTTAAGAGCAGGCTTCTCGTTTCTGCACGTGTGTGCTAGGTTTGTGTTGACTGTGCCGACCTGCTTGTCACTCACAGTCAGTGTTGGGCGAGGTCTGCCCTGGCCAGTGGGGCTCAGGTGGTTGGGTGTCGCTCTGCAAACCGAAAGGTCACACCAGCGGCTGGATTCCCAGTCCGGGCACATGCCTGGGTTATGGTTCAGTCCCCAGTCAGGGCGCGTATGAAAGGCAACTGATCCATGTTTCTCTCTCACCTTGATGTTCTCCACCTCTCTTTCTCCCTCCCTTCCCCTCTCCCTAAAAATAAATAAAGAAAATCTTATAAAAATAAAATTTAAAAAAACTTTGAAAATACATTGAGAGAAATCTGTCATTGATGCTACAAGGCAGCCCTCCGAAGAGTTGGGCTGGAGCGCCAGGCAGGCCGCTGCCCCCGCCCCCCTACCCCTCATTTTGAAGGGCGCGGGCTCCTCTTAGTCTTCCGCAAAGGTACTGGCGGGTTTCCGGGATGGCTCCTCGGGGGACGCACTCTAGGAACAATGTGACAGAGTGCAAATAGCAGCTTGGACCTTTTTTTAGTAGTGGATTATTGTCTGCATCAGGTGCATCTCATCATTGGTTTTCCCCAGGATGCTCGGTCCAGGGTTCAAGGCCTAGAAGCCACTCACCCCCCACAGTATTGCCTGTGACCGCCCATCCATTTTAATTCTAAGAGCAGTTCAGACCACGCTCATCAGTGTTACCTTTCTCAAGCCCGCATTCAGAAACAGAGAAGCAGGTTCAAGGTCCATGAGAGGTGATTATGAGTTGTTAATAAAGAAGGGATGTAAAAATCAGCTCATAATTTATTTCAAGGTCCATGTGCAGCATCATTATAATGTGGCTGCCAAAATACACAACAAAATAAAATACTTGAAATGTCACTTTTATCAGGTGTTCACATCACAGGAGTCTACAATAAGCATCAGTTAGACCTCACCCGAAGCATATCCAGTACGGAGGAACTAGAACATGGGAAATGGGGTTAGGGAATTGGGCAAGTATTCTATATGAAGAACAATTGAAGAAAAGAGGGAGGGAGGGAGGGAGGGAGGGAAGGAAGGAAGGAAGGAAGGAAGGTCGGTCTAGTGCAGGAATCCCCTCCCTGCTGTTATGGGTTCAGTTACGTCTCCTGAAAAGATGTGTGGGGGTCCTAACTCCAGCATTTGTGAATGTGATCTTATTTGGAAATAGGGTCTTGGGAGACGTGATCAATTTAAGATGAGGTCATTAGGGTGGGCCCTAACCCAGGATAAGTGTCCTTGCAAGAAGAGGAGAAGAGACACAGACAGACACAGAGAAGAGAATGAAGACATCCATGCAAGGAGAGCACCATGTAAGGATGGAGGCAGGGATCGGAGTGGTGTGTCTATGAGCCAAGGGACACCAAGAATTGCCACTGACACCACAATGTAAGGAAAAGGCTTGGAACAGTTCTCCCCCAGGCCCTTCAGAGAGAGTGTGACCCTGAAGACAACAGGATGTTAGCCTTCTGGCCTCCAGAACTGTGAGAAAACAAATTTCTGATGTCAGAGCAGCCACGGTTCCCCAGGCAGCGCATTTCTGCACTGGACCATACTGACTGCTCTGAGCCTTTGCCGAGGCTTCCCAAACGCCAAGCACCGCTCCGAGCACTGCATCTGCATTTCTTCGTGCGGTCCTCACAGCAACCCTAGACGTTAGTAGATAAGGAAAACAAGGCTCGGATAGGTTGGTTTACTTGCCTAAGATCACACAATTAATGAGCAGTGAGTGGGAGGAACAGAGGCAAGCTAATGCTGAATTTAACCGTAATGCTGTACTTCTCTGGAGAGAAAGGGGGCTAGGGCAGTGGGTCAGAGAGCTAAAAACAGAGAGGGAAGGTGTCTCAGAGAGGGCATCGCGGTGCTGAAAGCTCTTTGACGAAGATGAAGGAGGCAAAGGCACCTTGGCCTGACTCCCGGGAGCCTGGGGCAGAGCACGGGACCTGTGTCGTACCCAGGAGCCCCTGGCGGAGACCCGGGGGAGGCGTCAGCCAGCGCCTCTGGGGTCGGAGACACACAGAGCACGTGCGGAAAGTGGGACTGATAAGGAAGATCCAAAAATGTTTCTAGAAACAGCAGAGAAAGTAGATAAAGATGAACCATTTAGTGCCGAAGCCTTGTTATCAGAATAAGGTATGTAACGTTGAATTTGTTACATATTCGACGCATCAACATTTCGGTGAGTATAAAATACGTGGGGTGCCTCTGTTTTCCCCAGTAATGCTTCAGCTCCTGCCCGGTTTCCTTTGTCAGCCCCTGGCTGCGGGTCGTACACACGTGGCTTCTCTGTCACTGTCACCCGCACAGTGCTGAGCCGCTTTTCCTGTCACCTGGGGGTTCCTGCACCGAGGAGACTTTGCTCCCTGACTTCCCTCCCCTTTTCTTAACTGTAGGTGCCATCATGCATGGGTGGCCTCTTAGAAATAAAAGACATCCCAAGTTAGTAGTGAAGATACTTCACATAAACTACCAATGAGCTCATTTTATTTTCATAGAATTTACTTTTTGGAGCCGTTTTAGGTTCACCGAAAACTGAGAGCTTTCCTAGAGACCCTTCTCCCCAACACAGGCACACCCTCCCTGCCACCAACAGCCCCAGGACGGTGCGGAGCGTTTGCTACCCTGGTGACAGCCTGCAGGGACGCATGCGCATCACCCGAAGCTGACGGGCGGGTGCGCCCTTGGTGGTGTGCGTTCTGTGGATTTGCGTAAATGCGCAGGGACTCGTGCCCACCACTATTGTACCATATGAGGAGTGTCACTGCCCTGAAAACCCTTCCTGCTCCTCCAGTTCCTCCCGCCTCCCCCCAGCTCCTGTCAATCACGGATCTTTCTGCCACCCCCACAGTTTCGCCTTCCCAGAATTTCCAGAATGCCACATGGTTGGATTCACACAGCATGCAGCCTTTTCAGATTGAGCTAATTTTAGTCCAGTGATGAAAAAAAGTGTCAAATGTTTCAGGGAAGAATTTAGGGATGGTGACATTGTGAAAACAAATATATTTAATTATCCTCTACTTGAAATTTAAATCAGATGTAAATGTCCTCTGAGCTGGCTGTACCTTCGTCAGCTGACATCCTCCTTGAAATTTCCATATGAAAAGAGATTAAAATGGAGCATCTTGAGGTGAAGGGAGGTAGCAGGTAAGCGCCCCACCTACTAGAGAGATGTGAAAGGCTTCTATTAAATGTCCTGTCTTCAGGAAGCACAGCATTAAAGCCACAGATTTCAGAGATTAGGACTTTAAAGATTTAGTGAGTTAATCATAGGAATATAATGGAAATGCCCTTTTCTTACATAACAGAACATTAAAAGTCCATAAAATTGCCACACAGTATCTAATCTGATTTATGCTTGTTAATCCTTTGTCATATAGTTCCTTGTGTTTGCTGGGGATCTGATATTTGTAGACCAAAGATACAACAGTCAAAATTCAAGGAAAATTGAAGTCAACGTGTTTTTACTCACTGAACACCCTAAATCACTATACATCCTTTCCAGATTAAAATGAAAGTTTGATTGGTTGGTATACAAATTGTAGTCCATGAAAAGTCTCGATAATCTTTGTACCAATGTTTATGTTGTGAACGTTTAGGATAAATGTCAGTAAAAGAGAAAGGAAAAGTAAAGATTTTATAAAAGAAAACAGGACACGGGGAATCTATACGAAAATAGTGTTTTTAAGATGCTTTATTGAGTCAGGACAATGGAGTTTTTGAATCTTAGGACAGGTTGACATATTTAAAAGTAGTTTTGATGATTTGTAGATGTCTGAAGACTACATTTTCTCTCTATTTTGAATTATTTATAATTCCATGGTTAATTACACGGAGTGAGATTGAATTACTAATAAATGCCAGAGAAAGCAATTTAATTTGACATTCATCTCCAAAGTCAGCTCCCATGGAATCACAGTGGGCTTTTCCAGGTTTAATATTTACTATATAGGAAAATAAATGACTGAATTGTATATATTAGAAAGGGTAGAAGACATTCCTTCAGAGAAATAAATGTACATAATTTTATATATATATAATATTCAGTTTTAGATGAATTGTTGTAAGGATTTTCACTTCTCGAGGATCATTTTTTACAGCAAGACAACATGCACAGTGTCCGCTTCTCCGGACGCAGCTCGTTCTGCCCGCCGGGCCCCTGCCCGCAGCACTCCCAGCCCCGGGAGGGGGTGGGGGGGGGACAGCTCTGTCACACGGAGGGAGCCTCCGAAGGGCTGGCGAGAACAGTTGCAATGCTGTTGACATCAGTAGCTAAATAGAGTTTTTTTAAAAAAAAAAAGACATTTTATTTACTCTAAGGCTTAGAAAAGTGGAGTAAATATGACTTTAAATATTATGGAACACATCCAACAGCTTGTAGATTCCAAAGAATTGGCAAGTATAGGCTCGTAAATTGGCTAATATCATCATTCCTGGAAAACAAATCTCTAAGCCCGAGCCGCTCCTTTGCCCACATGCAGTGTCTTCAGGAAACCGGGGCGTGGGATAAAGCTGGGAGCTCCGTCCCGACTCAGAAGCAGCTCCCGCAGCTGCCCGCGGAGTTCTTCCTTCCGCACGCAGTAAGCAGGCCCCAGAATGAAGCTGAAAATCTCCTGAAAACCAGTCAAACCACTGGTTTTCCAGCCTGCGTGCCTATTCTGTACAATTTGCATTTACGTAAGAGGTTATTGTTCTAAGAATTTAACTTACGGGTCTTGACACAGGAAGGCATCTTAGCGAATGAGTGCCGAATTTTGCCACCTCCTGGTTGTGCGGCCTTCAGGCCGTTTCCTGGTCTTCCAGAGCCTGTTTCTTTGGCCGGGGGTAGCGGCACCAGGAGCTCCGTTGCTCCTCCCAAGTGCGAACGTGGCTGGCGTGTTGCTTACTCTGAGGCTCTCCCAGGTAACCGGCCTGGTGGCCCGCATTGAGCTCTCAGGTTTCGGAACCACCACAAGGTGGAGGATCCACAGACAGTGACGAGCCGCAAGTGAAGCCAAACAACAAGGTGCACTTCCGAAGCCAGAAGCGGTCTGACACGTCTAGGTCAAGGCTGTGTTTGTGTCCCTAAGAGGGTGGAAGAAATTACAGGTGTAAATATAATCGCCAGCTCTGGAGTCCTGAGCGTGGATCTAAATTACCACCTGTTGCCATGGCGGGGATGGACGTCACGACTGTACCACATTCCTGTAGGCAGCTTGGAAACAGAGCCCAGACAGTGAAAAGTTGGACACCCTGTTCCCAATACGCCAGTACCCTTCCGCCGAGGACTGCTGGGAATACCGGAGATTTGTCGTTTATTGAGATCTATTGTTGTTCATTTACCAGAAGCCTTCCCCCCACATTGTCTTTAAATTTTCAAACCATTTGGCACAATTTATTCAAGTACTGAATTTTAGAGCTGACTTTGGTAGAAAATTTAGATATGTCTTTAAATTATTTATAATTCCATGGTTAGAATAGGCTATACAGTTTAATCGACTGAAGTGAGGTCATTTTTTAATTTAAAAGATTTGGTTAAACCTTTCTTCTAACAATGCTCAGGCTGAATTTAGTGGTGTGCATTTATTTACATCAGCTCAAAATGAGATTCAGTGCTACCTTTTGGTCAATGTCGAGTTGAAATTGTGTAACTGAAATAGTTTATAAAATTAGGTTAAATTAGGTTTGTGAGAATATATTTTGAAGTATGATTCAGGATTACTGATTAAATCATGCCATTCTGTATGTTTAACTCCTTTTGTAAATATCCAGTGATTTTCCTTTCATGTTCTTGACCTTTTGTCCTGGTCATATATTTAATGATTAAAGGGAAAGTTTCATTTTAGAATAATACTATTTTTCATTTAATATGTAAGGGAAAAATCTTCATGTACTTTCAGTGTTCAGAATTGTTTAAAAACAACCACCCATACATCTGCCCTGTCCACTCATTACAGCCGTCCCTCGGTATCCCTGGGGCGCTGGTTCCAAGACCCCACACATACTGAAATCCCAGGATGCCCGCACCCCTCGTGTGAAATGTTGCAGTATTCGCCCGTAACCTACGCACCTCCTCTCATATGCTTTAAGTCATCTCCAGATCAATTGCTTATAATAACTAAATAATACACCTAAGTAAATATCTTATAACTTAAGGTAAATGCTGTGTAAGTAGTCATTGTACTGTACTGTTTAGGAAATAATGGCAAGAAAAAAACATCTGTACATAGTACAAGAGTAACCACGGTAGAATTAACTACACAGTACACGTCGGCAAGAACGTAACTTTCTTCCTGAGTACCTTTGATGCCCAGTTGGTTGAGTGGGCGGGTGTAGAACCCGTGGGCATGAGGGCTGATTGTCTCTTTCTCCTGGCTGTCAACATGCCCACCTGGATGTTAGTGTGAGTCGTAGCACTCGGGGCATCAGACTAGAGGGCGCGCCCACTACACTTGCCATAAACCCTTCATTTCATTCCTCACTCAGCTTCCTGAATCTCCGGACTTGATTCTAGCAAAAGCTCAAATGAAAGTGTGTATTTATTGAGAGGATAAGAAAAAATGTTAAATAACTAGTCATTCTTTTTACTTTTTAAAACGTATATAGATTTTTTGTAATTGCACTAAAATAGCTAAACATAAGTACATTAGGTCTTGATGATCAGTGTATCTGAAAAGCAAACTTTTTTAGGAAAATCAAAAAATAACCCCAAAAGGTGTGATTTTAGACATCTGATGAGTGGGCTTTTGTTCACGGTGTTTCAGTGCTGGGCGTTGTGGACAAGTGCATCCCTCCCTGTCCCCAAGGGTGGGCGGGGGTTGCTAGCAGGCTGGTCACTCAGGAATGACTTCACCTGGAAGGCAGACCGGGCTGGTTGTGAAAGAGGGGAAGCTAATGGAAAGGCGAGTTCTTTCCAGCTGCGGCATTCTGGGAAATGAACGCAGTAGGAGAGCAGACAGCGCGCCGCGCAGTGATAAGTACAGGGTGCTGTCAGGAGGGTCCCCGGAAGTCGGTTTTGCTTCATTCAGCTGTGAAATGACTACACGTGTTCAGTTACCTCTCCCCTCCTCACTTCGAGGATATCCTTTCTTCAGATCCTGCTTCTTGGAACAAAGTAAACAAATAACGACAGTGCTGTACCTCCACCCCCTCGATGATCAGCACGGGCCTGTTCAGTTCAACACTCTTGGCGCTCAGACTGACTCCAGGGACACACTCCTCAAATTGGTGGTCCCCCCTGTTTCCTTCCCTCTGAGCCCTGGGTCTCAGAATGGAGCTCTGTGCTCCTCCGATACAGAAAACGAAGCAGAGGTGTGGGCCAGTGAGAACAAGCCTCGGCAGCCATGGATCAGCTGGACCCCGTTGCTGCAGGGCAGGGGAGGCATCGAATGGCAGCGAGCTCCGCCTCAGGCTCCGCCAGGAATTCTCGTGGCCGTGGCCAGTAGGCCCCACACCTTCCTTCGCCCTGCCTTTGCTCCGGGGCTTCATTGTTAGATCCCCCCCCCCACACACACACACACACACTGCTTGTCTCCAGAGCAGGGTGTGGCCGACTCAGTCTCTGCCTGGCGTGTGGGAAAAGTCAGAAGACAGAACCAGATCGTTCGGTTTGCGCGTCCCATGACCAACTCCCTGTAGAAGTTTTCATCCTTATTTAGTTTCCACAGCCTTTTGTGTTTTCTTGCAAAGAGCTTTAAATTGCCTTTCCCAACTTTGGACCCATATGCATCCACACTGCCAGCGTCACTCTGGCCAGAGGGCAGGGGTTGCCTGCGGGGTGACCAGTTCCACACACTCAGATCCCGTTAGGGGTCGGCCCACGTGTGGGGCACAAACAACAGAGTCAGTGAGGCGCAGCCGGGGGTGGTGTTTCCTAAGGCTCTGGGCCGTCTGAACCCCCAGGTAGCCATCCTGTTTCCTCCTTTCTGCCTCGTGACCCGCCTCCTGCAGGGGCCCTGTGCTCTTTTTCTCTCGCCGTGCTTCCCGGAGCACCCCCTTACCTCCCGGAGCAGACGCCATGTTTCAGATTCTGTCCAAATCCACGGGGGAAAAGCAGCAGCTCAGGGGTGTGCACCTGAGTTCCCCAGGAGCTGACCCTGGGAAGCAACGTCAAACTCTCTTGCCCTAAATCCGATTGAGAGATTGATGACTCCCTAGGATTTTTCCCCCCACAACTTGGAGATTGATGTGTCAGCAGTGATCATTAGGGAAGAGGGATTTTGGATCAGAGACTCCAATTGCTCTTTAAATGATGACTGAGCACTAACAATGACCGTGACAGTGGTAGCAGGAGTTACGTTACTGAGCGCCCGCTGCGCCACAGTGCCTCAGGTCTTTCCCTGGTCCACGCCGGGCCGGTCCTCAGGAGGCAGAGCGTCCTGCCCACTGCCAGGCGAGCAGGCGAGTCCCAGTGGGGCCGGCCTGCTCTCTGTTTGTCTTGCAGCTTCAAACGGGCAGCTAGGTTTCCACCCCGCAGCTGCCTGCAGATTCATTTTATTTAGACGGTTTTCATTCCTGGAGAGAGAGGGGAACGGTGAGCTATCACCATGCTTGGATCAAAAGACCTTTTCTAAAAGTCCTAGTCAGGAAAAAGATGTTAACATAAATATCATTTTATAAACAGGATATGTATCAGAAACCAAAACAAGGAGGGAGGTGAAAGCTGATAGTATTTATTTGGATTTAACTAAAAAGCCATGTGTTTGACTTTATGAGATAAAAAAAGAATCATGAAATCTGAGTCCTCTACCGACTAACTACCCACGTAGAATTTTGTGGTCATGTGCCTGTGGTTCAGGCGGGGAAACTCGAAACGTGGAAAGGAGGTGTGTTAAAGGCACTGAGAGGGGTAACGAAGGGGCTTTCTGAACCCTGTCCTCTTCTGACGGAAAGGAGCGGCATCTGTCCATTTCTGGTCACACACACACACACGCACACAGCAGATGTGCGGGAGAAAGTAAATAAATACTCCAAAAGGCTTTTTCCTTTTCCCACTCGGGTCTGAGAGTTATTTAGTTTAACCTAAGTCAACCTTAGTGTCCTTCAAAGCTATAAATTTTGTTTTTCCACACAATTGCTTCAAAACAAAGAAGATCAGAGCTTTCGAAATCATTCCTGAAGCAATTCTATGCCCCAATTTACCAATATATATGTAGCGATCCAGACCTGATTGCCTCTGGTCGGGGAAAACAAAACGCATAGGAAAGCTCCCGGAGCAGTGGCGGTTCCAAAACGATCTTGAAAACCAACTGCACTTCGAGTGAGTTTCCAAACACGAGAGAAAATCGCTTAGAAAAATCCATGAAACCAATAAATTATCATACCATTCAATAGTAAATCCCAGTAATAGTCTTAGTTATAATTAGTTGAGGCCCCAAAAAGTGGGGAAATGTTTTCTGACAACTGTTAAGACAGGTGGCCTAAGAAATCATGACATGATTGAATGATCCGTAGTTTGAGATCATCCCCCTGAATTCCGCCCTCCGTAGGCAAGCTGTCCGTGGCGCTCCAGCCGGGCGCTCCGGGAGCCTGTTCGGCACCCTCAGTGTCCCGTGCAGCTGGCCAGGGCGTCCATCGATGTGTTGAAGGCATTGTAGCTCCTTTGAGTCACAGTTTTCTTCCTGTAACTTAGAGTCAGTGATTCTCACTCTGCCCTGTGTGGGGAAAAAGTACAGAAAGCATACACCTCTTTTGTCCCAGCCCTTCAGATACATGGAAACGCCTGTCTAGTCTTTTTAAACCGTCTCCAGCCCGAAAGCCCGAGTGCCGATAGCCGTTGTGGAGTCCTGCTTCCCCCACACCACGCCGCCAGTGTCGTCCCGGGTGGCGCAGCCACAGATGAGTGCAGACGCTCACACGCGCCCCGATCGGGGCCAGATGCAGGAGAACTACACGCACCCCGCTCTGTTTTGGACGCCAGATCCTCCAGTGCGTGCCAGTGGCACATTAACTTTTTAAACAAGTTTGTTTATTTCACTGCTGGCAAAGACCGCGTTTTTGTGTAAAGTCTGCTCACCATTTTTACTTGGAATGAGTTGTGTCCGGTCATATCTTTCCGTTCTATACTTCGAATTTAAATCAGAACAGTTTCCACTTAATCTTATTAGATTATGTGTTGTTGTTCTATTATTCTGATGTTTCAATCATGCTAATCTTGCTGAAAGTCCTGGTAGAGTGTGTCAGTTCGGCTGGTCTGCAAATTTCATGAGCACGCCTTCTCTCCTAAGTCGTCGCTCATGGTATGAAGCAGAAAAGGGCCAAGCACTGACACGTGACAGACTGATCGAAGTTTCTCTCCACGAGCTCAGCAAGTGGAGCGTGCACCGAGAACCTCGTCGTCCAACCGTGTCCCCGCATGTCCACAAAGACATCATCGCCCACTCGGCCGGGTGCTCCTCTGCAGTGGAGGGGACTCAGGCAGGCTTCCCTGCCCGTTACCTCCATGCAGGGGAACTGGTAGAGGTCCCGCTTTGCATTTCCCGGTGCTAACAGATCTTCTGTTCAAAGGCAGACAAGCATGCTGGCTCCTCGTGCTCATTTTCTCTTCCTCCACCATTTTGAAAATTGAAACAGCAGAATGACTGTATTCCTCAGAAATACTCAGTGTGCAAGTGTAAAGTGTGGCCCACCCCTGCCACGTGCGAGCCGCCGCGTGCACGCCCGTTAGGTCGGCACGTGTTTCAGAGCCTGAGTAGGTAGTGGGGTTATTCGGCCTCGACTCCTGATATTCCATGATGTGCATGGTACATAAAGTAGGTTTGTTATTATTTAAAAACAACTAAAAGGACGTGAAAGTGACAGCACGTGAAAGAAGCAGTATTGTGTGTTTGTAACGAGGCCATCTGCTGATGGGCAAGATTTCTTTAAAACCCTAACAGAAAAAAAAAAAATGTAAAGAGACATGTGCCCATGTTTAAATGCTGAGGGGAGCTGAAAAGGGACTGAGGCTTGCCATTACTTCTCCAGGTAACTGTTACATGTAACGGGGAAAATTAAAGTCAGTAATTACCTTTCTTGTCTGCCATTGTTTTAAATGTGCTTGGCATGTCTTAAAAGCTCGTACCAAATACTGCTTGTGCTTGGCCAGGACATTCAGATGGTTGGAGGAGGGTTTCTCAGCTATTTTGCAAAGTGAAATACTTTGATGATAACAAATTCTTTCTCCCCTTGCTTCTCCCCACTGTTGGCGACATTGTGTTTATAGCTCAATTTGTAGATAATCCTTCAAGCTACACTTTTTTTTTTAGGCATGGCCATTATAATGTCTTCTTCCATTTGGCCTTGGCATGGCTTGGAACTTCATATTGCTGTTTGCTGCCTGCCAATTACAGAGTAATTTAAGGTTTGGTGCTTCCAGGCATAGTTCTTGAAATACACAAAACGAACATATTAAGATGGAATGCATAAAATTTTCTCTGCATTGCACAGCTTCAGTAGATTACATAGAATTATATCCAAATTGCTAAACAAATCAATGAGGGAAAAAGTCTTTCCTCTAAGCAGGTGCGTTGTAGCAGTTTTCCTGTTCTTTCCTGTGGTAGGAACACAGCAGGTATTTTCAGAACCATTCATGTTGTTTGCCCCTGACTGATGCGGGTCTGTGACTGTGTGATGGATGTAATACAGACATCATTTTAATATAAAATTTAAACTTCTAGAAAACAAAGCAAGATGGGAATTTTAAATCAATTTGGGGTAACTGAGAAGAAAGGAGAGTTAAGTTTCCTGGATCTTTTCAAATCTAAAGTGTAATAGTTTTTCTTCTTTGTGTATTTGTGTCTGAATTATTCAGCATTTACAGTGCAAAGCAGAGAAGCTGTAAAGCAAAGTAAATTTGTGGCTTGATGGGGTCAGGTGTAAATTTGAGGACCTACGAAGCCTCTTGTTTGGGACAGGAGAAGGAAATGTGCTGGTTACTGTGAAAATGAGGAAAGAGAAATGAACTATTTACGTAAGCCTGTTGTCCTGTCTACAACGTCCAGGAGGGCGTTCAGGCAGGATTCATTACTGCACAAAATATTTTCCCCATAGCCAATCACAGACGTACTTGGATCCCAAAAGATGGTTTTTAAAAAATTACGTTCTTTACTCCTCCCACTTAGGTGCCTTGGGTGTAGTCACAGGAGTCCCTGTTCCAATCCTTTTCTATTTTTCCAGTTCACCCTCCGAGCACAGAACGTCAATACACAGCAGTTGAGGCCTGCAGACCGCGTCCAAGCTGCTTCTCGGAAAGGCCACTTTCTCTAGCACAGAGAGGGCACCAGCAGTGTGAGCAAATCGAGCACCTAGTCTGACAGTGTGAAAAGGCTCCCACCCTGCAGGTGTGACAGTAGGGAGGAGGGGAGGTGGAGTGCCCATCTACCCTGGTGCCTGCCACATTCAGCTTTCGGTTTATCTTAAGTCATGGATAGAAATCCCAAGTGTGAATGAAAACTCCAGAGACAGTGACACGAGGAAGTCACACCCCTGGAAACAGCAGAAAGTAAAGTACCAGGATGTTTCCCCAGCTTAGTTAAACTAGTCAGTTGGCTTATGTTAAAGAAAATCAACCAGAGTGCCATTTACATCAGCTACAGTTAACATAGGCTTTTGCAGGAGACGGTCCAGATCTCAGCTGGTTTCAGGAACATGAGGGAGACCCCCCAAGAAAACACGGAATTGTCTTCTGGCAGGCGGGCCCCGTAGTCCAGGCTTCCCCTGCCAGGTGAGTGTTCTGGGAACCCGTCTGTATCTGGCATTGGTGTAAGAGGCTGCGTCTGACTTCAGTGAATTTTTTTGAAGACTCTTTCAAAGCGTTTGCCCACTTCATGATGGGGGATTTACCAGTGCACCTCCCTGTACCACGGTGAGTGTTCAGCAGTTTTTGACCAAAAATAGCATGACCCCCGTGCCCCACCCTCCCTATTCACCCAGTTTTACGCCCAGTGACTTTTTTTGTCTCCCCGGGTGAGGAAAGTCGTCAAAGGGAAACGTTTTCCGATATGGAAGAAGTGACACAAGAAACGGTACAAGCACAAAAGGCATCAAAACTGATGAGTTCGTGACTGAGCAGTGGGGAAAAAGTCTCGATAGGTGTATTGCACAGAATGGAGAGTTCTTTGAAGGTAACTGAAGTTCAGACATGTAAGAATAAATACACAATTTTTTTATAAATAAATTCCAGGGTTTTGGGGTCGCCAGCCTCGTAAGCATAGGGAGGAAAAGGCTTTCCCTGTATCCTCTGCGGCGTAGACACACTAACAGGAGAAGAGATACACAAATGTATTCATTTCAATATGACGTGCACAGGGATCATAAAAAGTGAATACTCCCCCCCCAAAATGTTGGGATTTCAGAGCTTGTATACCATATTAATGGGGGGAGGGGAGGGGGAATGGAGACAACTTACAGAAGCGTAAATGACTTTCAGGAAAAAATGAAGGGCCCTTAAAAGACTCAGTGGGAGAAACGGTAGTTTGGTAAATTTGTCTGGGTGAGGTGGGGGGGCTTTTCGTCCCCCCGCCTGTGACGGGAGTCCATCCCCCCTGGTCGGTGAAACTCCTGGGGAGGGGACTGAGGGCAGCTGAGTTCCTGCGGGTGGATCTGTCTGTAGGCAGACGGGAGTCCAGAGAAAGTCTCTGCATTTGCTCTTCTTCAAGTGCCTGGAGCTCAAAGTAATCAGCATAGCAAAGCAGTGTACTTTGGAGTGGAACGCCCTGAACTCCTTCGGCGGTCAACAGTGGCTCTCCAGTGAGGGCGGGATTGCTCTTGGGGATTAGCAGCTGTTGGCGGGCCGCGCGGGTGTTAGAGAGGCGACGCCCCGTGAGACACGGACTTGCACATGACAGAAGCACTGAGCCCTCACGGAATGCACACGGGTGCCCTGCATGCAGTCGGAGCTCCGTGAGCCTGAGTTGGAAATGACTCTCTTTTTTGACATGCCTCATTTATTTTTAAAATAAAGTTGGATTTGTTTGCTCTGCATAATTCCTGGAGATGGTTAAGGTTCAAAGAAACCATGGTTTCTATTGTCTTAATGATCAGGGACCAAATTAAATTCCATTTCTTTATAAAATTTTTTATTTGCCTCATAATCTAGGAAGGGGAGAGCAGCATATCTTAAAAGTTAACTCTTCTTCCCAAAGGCTTATTTATGCAGACTTGGTCACAGTCTATTTGAAGTCCATTATAAATTTTCTTTCATTCGAAACACAGGCTCAGTGATGAGATTAGGGTTTCACGCTAGCCGTTCCAAAGAAGAAAATCCCAGTTTGCAAACAAGATAATCAGAAGCACACAGAACAGAATGTATAATATATATTTAGGTCTGTTACAGAAAAAACATGTAAATCCTTCCCTCAAAGCCATGGATTGAATGACAGTAGTCCCGTGTGGCTCAAGGCACCCCTAAAATAGAAACACGAACACGGATGAATTATAGCCCAGGGTAGCTCCCGGGGTGGTTCTCTCAGAAAGAGGGTGTTCAAAAAAAAACTTGGTTCCTAGGGAAAACATTGTAAAAATAGTGATTTCAGTGATATTCTAAAAGATGGAAAGATCTGGGAGGTTTGGTAAAACTCGAAGTCAGAGAAGCTGTTGGGTCCTCCTTGAACTTGACCCTGGGCTGCAAGTCAAGAAACCCAAGCAGGATTCAGGGAGCTTTCATTAAACGCTTCAAGAAAGACTCACTTGGGACCGCTAGTTGAGCTGAGGTCCAAATAAAATGGAGGCTCACTGGCCATTGCCCATAAGAAAAAAGAAGGAGCTGTGATTAGAACTGGAAGTAATAACCAAGAAGAAAGACAGCCATTTATTGTGGGCACAGGGTCAGCTAGCCTGCTCTCAGCAGCCAGAGACACATGACCCGTTCCCATCAGGTCCTTCACTGGCTTGAGGGGCAAGGGAGTCATTTGCAAAGAGCTGGCCCTGTGGACCGTCTGCTGTGCAGAATTCTGAGTGCTCTTACAGGCCAGAGTCCAGGGTGGGTTGTGGGAAGCTGCCGACTACCAAGGAGAGTGATGAAGGCATAACAGCTTACCTGGAACTGACTTTGCAAACTGAAGACTGTTCTCAAGTGTGACTCTGTCATTAGGATTAGTGCAGACCATGCAGTTAATGACAGTGTTCCATCCTCAGTCCCTTGAGAACTGGCTTTTGTATCATAGCTGGAGTTGACACCTGGAAAGGCTCTTTTAAAGAATGCCCTTCCAGTTTTGTTTATCATGCTTATCACAGTGCCTGGAAGCTCACATTTGCATTGCTAATAGTCCTCTTTCAAAGTTTGTTGACATTTTAGCAGATCTTTAATGTGCTTTAATATTGTGACACCCTTGGGCAAAGGAAGATCGGCAGCCTGTAGGTGCCCCTGGGAAACTGGAGCAACACAGACTCACACCCTGGTCCGCGAGGCCGAGTGAGCTCCTCCTCCTTCCCGAGCCACCCGCTCCAGAGCCAGAAAGTGAGTAGGGGGGCCCCGTAGATCGGGCAGGACAGATATTTATGCATGCTCCCAAGGACAGCGTGAGGACATACAGGAGATTCACAGGGCAATAGTAGGGGAAAGTACAAAAAATGGTAAATTTACAATCTGTTCTACAGCATACTTTTTCTGTAATGCCAAAGGAGGAGAAAGGAGATTCATTACAGACCATCAGTAGGCTTTGTAGTGCCGAGAAAATTGTCCAAACCTCTGTATAATAAAAGAAATATCCTGCTCTTTAGAATATATGTCCTGGACCGAATTAGGACAGGGTGATGCTGATGAGGAACAGGTACTAAAATCTGGGACCAGCGGGCTAAGAAGGGTCAGGAATGAGCAGCCATCATCTGGGAATAGTATAAGCAGCGGAATTCAGAATCAGGGCCCTCATCGAAAACGTTAAAGTGCAGTTCAACAATTCAGAGCATGTGGATCTTGGAAAGGGAAGTCGTCGTGGGAACTGACAGTGGCATGGTCCCGGTTTCAGAAACCGGGTCTGCTATAAAATCCCTGTTGATCATTCTTTAGTTCAAATTATAAGTTATGTTTATGTCTCCATTAAAAGCAGGTACATTTTAATCCCCTTTCCAATGATTAAAGACCACTGGCATATTTGAATACATTTGGATGCGATTAAATGTACGCTTGTATTAATGGGTCTCATCTGTGACCTGTTACTTAATTGTCATCAATGATCAGCACTTCAGTGACCAGGGCAATGTGTTTTTAAAGCTGGGACTGTGGCCCACAAAAAGTTATTTTATGTGGACCAAACATGCGCACCCACACACACACACACACACACACACGCACGCACTCAGACAGTCCACACACATCAGCACAGCCGCACTTGAAGCGTTGTGGAACAGGACTGGCACTTTGCCCAGAACCTGATGCACACTGTAACTTCCTGTGTTCGCATTCATTTTATTTCTTATTTTAATGCCAATCGGGGTCCCCCAAATGGTACTTACCATCTACTGATAGCTCTCGACCTGCATCGTGGAAAACATTACCTGTAGGACAGCTAGTCCGCCATTTTCCTTTTTCACTCATGGAGTTCAGAGTATTCGGGTTGCAGCCTGTGCTGCTGCCTCGTCTTTCGCACTCCGGCCCAGCGAGTGCGCCCCAGTCCTAGCCGGCTTTCGGTCTGCGTGGTCCTCCTTCCCTCTGAGACTTGTTGAAGGAAGCGTTATCCTGTGGGTACTCGCGTTGCTCACTTTGCGTTTTCTTAGGTTTCTGGGAGACACGAACTGTACTCTATTTTATGTCCCTCTCTCTCTTCCCCCTAACATAAAAGCTCCCTGATGATAATGTATATATATGACATGGGGACCCCAAAAAACCCGGAATTTATTTATAAAAAATTGTATATTTACTCTTACATGTTTGAACTTCCATCACCTTCAAAGTCCTCTCCATTTGATGCAATACACCTACTGAGACATCTTTTCCATTCATCAAAACAGCTTTTCAACTCAACTACTTTGATGCCTTTTAGTGTTTCCGCCATTTTTTGCGTCCATCTCTCTCACCTTGGTGAAACATTTCCTGCGAGGTCTCGTTTCATCCCAGGGAAACGAAAAGAGTCGTTTGGGGTGAGATTGGGTGAGTAGGGAGGGCGGGGCACAGAGGGTCATGCCGTGTTTCATCAAAAACTGCGGAACACTCGGTGCCGGGTGTGCACTGGTAAATCCCCCGTCATGACATGGGCGAACACATTGAAAGAGTCTTCAGAAAAATTCACTGAGGCCGAATGCAGCCTCGCACACCACCACCAGCTGGTGCACTGATACAGATGGGTTCCTAGAACACTCACCTAGCGGGGGAAACCCGTCTACAAGGCCCCCACCCCAAAGATAATTCTAGCTTTTGGGGGGTCTCCCCTCATATTCATGTCAGTATCCCATGTAGTGGCTGAGTAGTGGGAATCGTTGAATCATGAGAAAGACAAACTTATACAGTCAAATAACTTAAATTTTATGAGTGGTACAAAAACGTTGGTACCTAAGTGGCCCCAGATGTCCTTCCCACGTCTGTGGAAGATGGCCTCTGTTGGTTCTGCTAATCACATACGTGGAAAAATCATTGAAAAATTCCAAGACAAGCTGGGTTCATACTGGGCTGCTGGAACAAAGTACCCACCACACACTGGCGACTCTCAGAAGGACACACACTCATTCTCTCAGGGTTCTGGAGGCCAGAGGGCTGTGCTCTCTCTCCCGGCTTCTGGTAGTTGCCAGAAATCCTCGGTGTTTCCTTGGCTTGTGGAAGTATCGCTCCAGTCTCTGCCTCTGTCATTGCCTGGTGGTCTGTCTTCAGTAATCACATTTCCTCCTTCTTTTGAGGATACCAGGCATTGGACTAGGGCCAACCCTACTTCACTGTAACCTCATCTTACTTCACTTGATCGCATCTGCAAAGATCCTATTTCCAAATAAGGTCATATTCACAAGTCCTACAGGATGGAACTTAAAAAAATGTCCTTCGGGGGGACACAGTTCTACCCACTATGGAAACTAAACCAGTTTACACTAGAAAAGGACTGAGCTGGTCTGGAAAAGATAGAAGAAAAATGGGATAGAAGGGCAGTAAAACATGGAAGCAGGTGAGTGAATTATTTTCAGGGGAGGAAAGGGAGGAGGCATGATTGGCCAGTGAAATATGAGGCAGGGCTTGAATGAAGACAACTTCAAGACACTCTGCATTGCCTTGAGCAACATAATTTTCCCTTTGGTGGTTTTTTTTTTCCAAAATCTCAGTAACGTTTTAAATTACTTTTCAAGAGTTTGTGCAAGTCAGATTTAGGTTTATTTCAAATGTTATGTTATCGCAAGAAGCAGTCCTCAAGTGACCTAGAATTATTTTAAATGTGATCAGTCTGTTGTGTGAGTAGAAGAGATACCATTGCATTTTTTTTAATTTGAACCTTTTTTTTATTTTTTTAAAGATTTTATTCACTTATTTTTAGAGAAGGGGGAGGGAGAGAAAAAGAGAGGGAGAGAAACATCAATGTGTGGTTGTCTCGCACACCCCCTACTGGGGACCTGGTCTGCAACCCAGGCATGTGCCCTGACTGGGAATTGAACCGTTGACCCTTTGGTTCACAGTCCAGTGCTCAATCCACTGAGCCACACCAGCCAGGGCCATTGCATTTTAAGCACAGTTCTGCAATTGCACAGAAGGGAAGGGGGCAGTAAGTAGAAAAGACAGCAATGGTGTGGTGACTTTGCCAAAGGCAGTGGCAGTCACATAATTTATTTGCGAATTATCGAATGTCATTCTTTTATATATCAGTGGTTATGAATATTCCTCACACTAAAAAGCATGGTTATTTTCAGTTAATAATTTCTATTTGAGTACTATAATGTTTTTCCAATTTTTAGATAATTCTTTTTATTTTTACTGTCCTAAAAATGATGACTTACTCATTTATTCATCACTCAGCAACTAGTGTTCAATGTCCAAAGTGTGTTAGGCACAATTCTGTGCACCAAAAATATAGTAATAAAAAATACTGCCTGTCCCTTTGTGTTGGCAGAGTCTAGTGGACTTAACAGAAGTTTTTATTCATAAGAATCATAGTATGAAAAATATAAAATAGTGTAGAAAGGAGAGAAAACAGGATCACATGTATATATGAAGGTATATTTATACCTCTATTCCATTGTAGGTTAAATTTTTAAAAATGCAGCTGTGCCTCAATACACCCTTTCAGATTTACGGAGGCATAGTTGCCAAAATGCTAACATATCTAAAGAATACAGCATGGTTTTCCGTATCTGTACATTGCGAAGGGCTCCACCATTGAGTTAACACACCCATCACCTCAAACAGTTACCCCTTTCTTCTGCGTTACAGCACAAGTTCTACTCTAAGAGCGAATTTCAAATTGTGTAATACTGTCTCACGGTGTTATGCATTAGATTCTCAGACCTCACTCGTAACTGAAATTTTGTGCGCTTTTACCAACCGCTCCACCTTTCCCCACCCCAGACCCTGGGAAGTGCTGTTCTTCCCTCTGTTTGTAGGAGTTGGACTCTATTTTCCTTCTTTTAGATTCCACGTATAAGTGATGACCACACTTTCTCTCTGGCTTATTTTACTCGGCATATCATCTAGGTTCATCCATGTTGTTGCAAGTGGCAGGGCTTTTTCCTTTTTAAAGGCTGGATGATGTTCCACTGTGTCTGTATCCCACATTCTCTCCATCCATTTGTCTGTTGATGGACCCTTAGGTTGTTTCCCTCTCCTGGCCATTATGAATAACGCTGCCTCGGACACGGGATTGCAGACGCCTCTTCTGGACAGTGATTTCGTTTCCCTTGCAGGTACCTGTAAGGGAAATAGCTGGTTCATGCAGTGCTTCTACTTTAAACTGCTGTTTTTAGTATACTTTGTTGGTTATGCTATTACAGTTATTCCATTTTTCCCCTTTATCCCCCTCCACCCTATATCCACCTTCCCTCCAACATTCCTCCCAACCTTAGTTCACATCCATGGGTTGTACGTGTTAGTTCTTTGGCTTCTACATTTCCTGTGCTATTCTTAACCTCCCCCTGTCTATTTTGTACCTAACAATTATGCTTCTTATTCCCTGTACCTTTTCCCCCATTCTCCTCCCTCCCCCTCCCTGCTAATAATCCTCCATGCGATCTCCATTTCTGTGATTCTGTTCCTGTTCTAGTTGTTTGGTTAGTTTGTTTTTGTTTTTAGGTTCAGTTGTTGATAGTTGTGAGTTTGTTGTCATTATACTGTTCATAGTTTTGATCATCTTTTCCTTAGATAAGCCCCTTTAACATTTCATGTAATAAGGACTTGGTGGTGATGAACTCCCTTAACTTGACCTTATCTGGAAGCACTTGATCTGCCCTTCCATTCTAAATAATAGCTTTGCTGGATAGAGTAATCATGGATGTAGGTCCTTGCCTTTCGTGACTTTGAATACTTCTTTCCAGCCCCTTCTAGCCTATAAGGTTTCCTTTGAGAAATCAGCTGATAGTCTTATGGGAACTCCTTTGTAGGTAACTTCCTCCTTTTCTCTTGCTGCTTTTAAGATTCTCTCCTTATCTTTAATCTTGGGTAATTTAAATATGATGTGTCTTGGTGGGTTGCCCGGCCTGTCTCGCTCCCCAGTTGTTCCTTCTGGTTCATCCACACGTGAATGTGGGACACCTGGCCCCCACCTAGCTGCCCATCCTCCCCACCCTGGCTGCCCGTCTCTGCCCCTTCTACCAGTCTGGATGAATGTTTCTTCCTTAACTCCTTGATTGTCAGACTTCTCTATACAGCTCAATTTTCTGGCAGTTCTGGTTGTTTTTGTTTTTAAGGTGGTGGTTATCCTTCTTTTGGTTGTGTGAGGAAGTGAAGCGTATCTACCTACATCTCCATCTTGGCCGGAAGCTCTGTTTTTTTAATTTCTTGATGAACTCCCATATTGTTTTCCATAGTGGCTGAAACAGTTTACATTCCCTCCCCCAGTGCACAAGGGTTGTTTCCTCCCCATCCTCATCAGCACGTGTTACCTCTTATCTTTTCGATAGTAGACATCTTGACGAGTGTGAAGGGATTATCTCACTGTGGTTTTGATTTGCACGTCCCTGATACTTAGCAATGTTAAGCAGCTTTCCACTTGGCCATTTTTATGTCTTCTTTGGAAAAATGTCTGTTCAAGGTCATTGTCCATTTTTTAATTATGTTATTTGGTTTCTTTGGTTGGTTGGGTTTTGTCTTGTTTTGCTTTGGAGTGTATGAGATCCTTGTACACTTTGAATGTTAACTATCAGATTTGTGGCTCGCAGTTTTCTCCCATTTACTAGGTTAGCTTTTCATTTTTTGATTGTTTTCTTTGCTGTACAGAAGCTTTTTAGTTTGATGTAGTCTGCTTGTTTATTTTTGCTGTTGCTGCTTTTGCTTTCTAAAAAAAAATCATTGCCAAGACCAATGTCAAGGAGCTTATTCCATATGTTTTCTTCTAAAAGGTCTATAATTTCAGGTCTTAGGTTCAAGTCTTTAATCTACTTTCAGTGGATTTTTGTTTATGATGTAAGACAGCATTACAGCTTCATTATTTTATATGTGGTTGTCCACATGTTCCATTTGGATGTTTTCCCAACACCATTGAGTAAAGAGACTGTCCTTTCTCCGTTGTATACTCTTCCTCCTTTGTCAAAAACTAACCATGTACGAGTATACATGAATTTATTTCTGGGTTCTCTATTTCATTGATTTATATGTCTTTTTATGCCAATACTATCCAGTTTCGATTACTGTGGCTTTATACTGTAATTCAAAATCAGGAAGTATATGGCCTCCAGCTTTGTTTTTCTTTCTCAAGATTGCTTTTCCTGTTGGGGTCTTTTGGGTTCTACACAAAATTTAGAATTTTCTTCCTATCTCTGTGAAGAATATCACTGGGATTTGATAGGGATTAGGTTGAACCTGTGGATCACTTTGGGGAGCATGGACATTTTAAAAATATTAATTCTTCCAGTTCAGGAACATGGACTATCTTTCTCTTCATTTGTGTCTTTTTCAATTTTGTATCAATGTTCTATACCTTTGAATGTACTTTATTGCTTTTTAAAGCCATCTTATAGTGTTGGCATCTTTATCACATTGTAAGTAGCTCTTATTTATTTGGTGAAATACTTTTTATGCAAACAGACATGCACACACACGCACCAGATCCCTTGGCCAGTGTTCAGATGAAATGTAGCCAAAAGAAACAGTGAAGAGCCCAGAAATAGAGACATGCATATGTGATACCCAGTCATGACACAGTGGGCCTGACAGGACGAGACGAGGACGAAGAGATGGTCTTGTGTATAAATTGCGGTGGGACACTCAGCGTCCACAGGGAAGAGAGGGGATGACCCCATCTCACAGCGCACATATAAATCAATTCTACAATAGTTACATTGTAAGCACCAATGTAAAGGTAAATATAAAAGCTTTTATAAAATAAAAGAAAAATACAGTTATGAGCTTAGGAGTAGGGAAGGTTTTCTTAAACATGATTTTAAAAAACTAACCTACATTTCCCTGGAAACAGAAAAGCAGGTAGTAGCCTGTAGAACATTTTTTATGTATCAAATACTTGAAATTATGTGGAATTCCTTTTTAATTATTTGTATTTTATCCTCCCTATTAATTACCTAGTTTAGTCTATAATATGAAATCTTGGAAGCTGTTTGTAGTTGTAAATAGTTAAATAAGCTCATTTCTAATTTTAAGTACTGTCACTGGATGACAGCACGGAATTGATCGATTTTATTAAAAGACTTTGTTTTGGGAAACATTGAATTTTTAAATGAATTATACTTAATAAAAATACATTTATTGTTCAAAAATAGTCTACATAGAAAGAGGATTGTATAACTCATCCAACATAGTGAAAGCTAAATCTAGTGGTTATTTTTGTAGACAATATGTACTTTTAAATGCTTTCCTTCTTTTTGTAATTTTGTACTGCTGTGTTCAAGGAAACTGATCGTGGTATAAATAGGTACTCTTGCACACAGAGAGACTCAAGTACCCTAAGAGGAGCATCCTTGGAGGAGCTACAAATCTAAGATCATCCAACACTCAGATCAGCCCTGATGTGGTGGCAAAAACAGAGTAGGCAGGGAAGCCGCTTTTAACCAGAGACCTCAAAATCCTTAGGCTAAATTCTTCCATGGTTGCATCAGGGTGGAAAGTTTAAAACTGACTAGTTGACTAGGAGAGGCGATTTCAGTGAAAGAAGATGAGATGATTTCACATGTGTTTTTCTTCCAGTTTCTTTGGTCCGGCCTTGAATCTGGCCGTATACAGTCTTCTCACCTTTGGAAATGCATCCCAGATCGAATGACTTTTAATGGATAACAATAGCTTATATGTGAAATGCTTTGCACTTTTGAAAGTGCTTTTATACAATTTTTTAAATTTTAATCCTAACAAGTAGGCAGAGCGAGTATACTTTTTTCTATCTTTGCTGAAGATCGTGTTACCAAATGGTAATTTAAAGTGGCCTAGTTTTACCCAACAGGAGTCATCTACGGCATTGAATTGCACAGTGATGGGCTGTGAAATTGTTTTAGTGGCGGTGGGACCAACACTTTTTAAAATACCGTGCATTAAAATGTAAAGTGACATAGAGTGCACCAAACACTGTGACGGTAATTACTTTGTAAAATTTTGTTTCAGTCATGTTTCAGTTGTGTGTGCGCAAGGGGGTCCCCATGAAACAGCAAACTTCTTACTGTTGAGGGGAATAAAAATGTCAGAAAAGCTGACTCAGGAAAACCAATTCCCCATTCGCTGTTTGGTTCCTGATGACTGAAACCCTGTTCCAGTTTCCTCATTAGGTTAAGGCAGCATTGCCCAAACTGTGTTCCACACAGGGTAGTTCGGGAGATGTTAGTAAATGATCCAGGAATAAATATCTTTTGATCAAAAAATTTAGGGAAAAAGCCCTGGCTGGTGTGGCTCAGTGGATTAAGCCGCCAGCCTGTGAACCAAAGGGTCTCCAGTTTAACTCCCAGTCAGGGCACGTGCCTGGGTTGCCAGCCAGGTCCCCACTAGGGGGCGTGCAAGAGGCAACCACACACTGATGTTTCTCTCCCTCTTTTTCACCCTTCCTTTCCCTCTCCTTAAAAGTAAATAAATAAAATATATTTTTTAAAAATTTAGAAGAAAGCTACATGCTGTATACTGCCCTTGAAAATTCACACAGAACAGCAGCATATCCGATGACCACAGAAAATTCGAGCCCAGAATACTTTCCAAAGCAGTTTGCAATCCATCCGTGTGGGGAAAGTTCGGAATAGGCACCGCTCTGCACAAAAATACGACTCCCCGAGGCAGGCGTCATGTTTCTGTCCCTTGTTCAGACAATGAGTGTGTATTAATATTTGATGAGGTCCCGTACGTGCCCTGTAGCGCAAGCTTGTTTATCAGCAGGACCATCATTAGACACTGAATAAGGACTCATCTGCCTGAAACTGAGAAGTAATGAGAGGCCAACAGCAGAGGTCGCTGGAGAAGTCAGCAGTGTGGACTTCCCTAGTTTAGATTCCATGTTGCGCTTGTGATGTTTCCCCTTGTGCGTGGGATCCTCGCTGGTCTTCTGGTCTGTGAGCAGAAACTCTAGTAGATCAGGAGAAATTCTGCTTCTTCTTCCTGATACAACTACATCTACTTGATCTTCCTGTTGGGTGGCTCCAGAAATCGTAACACAGTTGTGCCACTGATACTGAATTTCCCACCACTAACGAAATGGCAGAAAGGCTTCTCAGAGGTCTCTTTTTAGGGACAATAAACATCATTGGACATTTTTTTGTATCTATTATATGGGTTATAATCAAATCCTCTGAATCAATGATCATCAGTTTTTATTTCATTTATTGATTGGGGGGAGGGAGAGAGGGAAATGGAGAGACAGACAGACAACAGTTTGTTGGTCCACTTATTGATGCATTTATTGCTTGATTCTTGTATGTGCTCTGACCTGAGATCGAACCTGCAACCTTGACATATCAGAACGAGGCTTTAACCCACTGAGCTATCTGACCAGGGCCTGTCATCAAACATTTTTATCCCAGGACCTCATTACACCTGTAAAAAGTGAGGATCCCAAGAGCTTTTATTTATAGAGATTTTACATATCAATATTTAATGTATTAGAAATGAAAGCTATGTTTAAAATATTTATTAATTTATTTTAAAAGTATAATAAGACAAAAAAGAACAGTAAGAAACCTACTGCTTGTTAACATAACATACTTTTTTGAAAAAGATTGTATTTTCCAAAATAAAAAGATCAGTGGGAAGAGTGGCATTTTTTTTTCACGATTTTGCAGACCTTGTTAATGCCTAGCTTAATAGAAGCAGCTGGGTTCACATATCCAGTCTGTTGCCATCACATGCGTAGCCCCTAAAATATTCCACTTTACACTCTTGAGAGAATAAGAGTAAAAAAGGGAAATGACACCTTAGTATTACTATGGAGCAGTGCGGCCCAACATTGCACGGACCTCTGGAAAAGTCTCCAGGGGCCCCTGTCGTTCCCAGGCCACGGTGAGAGACTTTCCGCCCCAGGACTCTGTCTGGTAGCAGAAGAAATGGATTCCACGGTCGGAATCTAAGGACAGAGAGCAGCTCTCTGGCCTGCTCGCCCTTGGCCCTCACGTGACGCACAGTCAGTGGCCAACTGGAAACCCCTCTCGTTCTGGGGAAGGACATCCCTCAGGCCCCCAGGCTGAGATGCTGTGAGCGAGCAAAGGTTGCTGCTTGACCTCAGGGCAGCCAGTCCCCAGAGGACGACGGGGGCTGGGGGTACGCACTTAACCTCAGACCACGGATTGTCGTCAAAGCGCCTCTGTGCTTCAGTTACGCAGGAGCTGCTCACAGCAACATGTCCCCACCAGGAAGAATTCCACAGCAAAATGAGGTCGTGGTTTGCACTTTGCAGATCTTGAAAACAGTTCAGGATTTACAGCCCACTTGGCCCATTTAGCTACTTCCAGTGCTCATATATATACAAGTTCTTTCAACTACCATAAAATTATAACTGTATTTGAATAACCTCGATGAATATGCATTATTAAATTTGAATTTTATGACACAGAATTTGGTTACTTTTCATGTTTTAAACACAGAATACATGGGTGACTATCGATGTGCATATTTTTCAGTAATGTTTTCCAAAGGGCTCTTAGAGAATATCTCAAGAGGATTATTTCTTCGGTGAGGGCAGGAAGGGGGGACAAGGGGAAGAAAATCCCCCAGTGAGATAAGCAGATCTATTTTCTTTTTGAGGCATGTATAAATGGGCTATGACCCCAAAAATAATAATAATAGAAATTCTGTATATATCCAAAAGAAGAGTTTACAAGCTCTGATTTTCCCACGTCTGGGTGTAGTTGGGTAGCGGAGGCACAGATGAAATGTTGCTATTAGTCTGAGAAGCGTGTTAGGAGAGCCAGACCGTGCCCACTCCCTTTTTCTCTTACTGGGAGGCTATCTACCACCCCAAAGTGAAACACAGCCGGACATCCCTTCCTGTGATTAACTGAACTATGTCCCCATAATTTACAGGTTGAGGTCCTGACCCACAGTACCTCCAGATGTAACTAGGAGACGGGGTCTTTAAAGAGGTGATTCGGTTGAAATGAGGCCATTGGGGGGGTCCTAATCAAATGTAACTGAGTTCTAAAAAGAAAAGGAGACTGGGGCGCAGACTCGTGGAGGCCCGGAGGATGGACCGAGTGAGGACAGAGCGAGGAGTGCGCTGTCTGCACGTGAAGGAGAGGCTTCAGAGGAAGCCACGTCTGCCGGCGCTTGGATCTTGGACTCCGGCGTCCAGAATGGTGAGGAGTGGGTTTTCTGTCGTGTAAGCTCCCCGTCTGCAGCATCTTGTTACGGCAGCCCCAGCAAACCCAGGCGCTGAACTGACTGAGGACCACAGGGCTCTCTTGTGAGATTGCGGTTTATCTTCTAGGTTTTCATGTTTGTCTAAAAGCAGATTACTTTTTTAAAGAACAAAAAATTATGCAAACATATATATTGTACAATGAAAACTTTCTCTCACCCCTAACCTCCATCTGCCCCGTAATATCTGTGGTGAATGCATTTTTGCAAAGCTCTTTGTTATGATATACAAGACACCTCAAAAAGTACACAAGATCAAAGATGCATGACTCAGTGATCTGTCCCAAAGAACCACGTCTGTAACCGTCACACAGATGAAGAGGGAGAAGGGAGTGTTACCAGGATCCTGGTAAACCCTGATGTTCCCTCTGAGTCACTACTGCTCCCTTCTGCCCGTGAGTGTCCACTGCCCTGACTTCTAACACCACGGATGGGTGTGCACGTTCCTTTATTTTATAGAAGAGGAATTCTGCCTGGATTTTGTGCCTGGAGTGCTTCAGCTCAATATTAAATTTGTCAGATTCATCCATATTTTCAGACATAGCCATAGCTGATTTCACTGTGATAATGTTCCATTGTATAAAATGCCGCAGTTCAAGCTGTCGATTGACACCTGGATTATTTCCGGTTTGGAGCTGGTCAGATAACGCCGTGAGCGTTCTCGTTCACATCTCCAGTGCACGGGGTGGCGTTTTCTGCCGGATCTGTCCGTGAACAGGACGGCTGGGGGGAGGACTGTGGTCTGTTTAAAACAGTAAAACTGTTTTAAAGCAGTTTTACTGCTGTACTTGTCTGAAAGAGTGACTTAAAGTTTGCTGTTCCACAGACTCATTGACACTGGGTAATGGCACTTAAAAAAAATTAGCTGTCTGGTGGCTGTGTAACGGCATCTCATTGAGGTTTTTAATTTTCATTTCTCTGATGCTGGTGAGATTGAGCACCTGCTTATGGGTCTTTGGGTTTCCAAAAGTGACAATTATAGTCTCTTTCTCAGTTTTTCAGAGGTTCGCCTGTCTGTCTTTCTTTTTACTAATCCATAGGAACTGTTTATGTACATTAGTTGTGTGCCTTTTTATAGTTATATGTATCACACATTTCTTCTCTCACTTTGTTCTTGTCTTTCTGCTCTTTTAATGGTGTCTTATAATAGTAGCTTGTAATTCTTGATTTTAGTAATAGAGCCCTGTATTTTTCCATCACAATTGGTGTCTGTCTTGGTCTGTTTGTGCCACTATAGATTGGGTGGCTGATAAAGGGCAGAAATTTAATTTTCACAGTTCTGTAGACTGAGAAGTTCATGATCAAGTCACCAGTAGATGGTGTCGGTGTGGATCCTCGGTTCACAGACGGCCCTCTGTCGTGTCCTCGCAGGTCAGGATCGGAGAGGGAGCTCTGTGGGTGTGGCCACTGGTCCCATTCGTGGGGCTGCAGCTCCTGACCTAACCCGCTCCCCAGGCCTCACCCATGGCATCATAACAGGTATCATGGGACAGGGTAGGATTTCAACACGCGAATCTTGGGGAACACAGACTTTCAGTCCATAGCAGTATCTTTTACACCTAATCTAAGCAGCTTTCTCCTACCTGAAAATCATGAAGATTTTCTCCTATGGGATTTCCTAGGAATGTTATATTGTCTTTTGTTTTAAATTTACGTTTCACCTGGACCTGTTTTCTGTCTGTAGTATAAAACAGGGGTCAAACATTTCTTTTCTGTCACTTCCTACACCATTTATTGTCAAGTCTTTTCCCCCAGCATTTTGATGCCATCTGTATCATAAATCAAGGATCCATAAATGTATGGGTCTAGTTCTGGGCTCGATTTTTTATGGTATCCCATCATTCTGATTTTTTCTATCCCTGGAACAATATTACAGTTACTTTAGCTTCTTCATGCCTTGCTGTAGGAGACCGTTCTGTGTGGCATGGGCCCAATTCCCACTGGGTGATGCACAGGACCCACGCCCACAGATAGGTTCTCCCGTGGGGAATCAGGCCTGCAATGTACCTAGGCTGCTATGAGTCTTGCTTTTTGCTAAAACTCCCTTTCCCTGAATTGAGGACATTTACTGCAAAGCAACTTCCTAAAATCCATGCTAAACCTTCCAAGGATGAGTGTAACAGGTTCAACTACTTTTGCCTTTTCATTTGCAAATATCCCTCCTCTGTGATGTGATTAGCGGCATTGGTTCCTTTATTTTCTGTAAAAGGTAACCACCTACAGCGAATCTGTGCATAGTAAATGAGGACCATCTTGTAATGTGCTGAGAAACCCAATAAAGGCCGGTCACGGCAAGGGCCAAGGCTTTTGCTCCCCTTGAGAGGAAAAGCCATGCTGTCCCTTGTCCTCCACCGGACTCGGTAGTCCGTGTGAATGTCTCATTTCATCCATAACGACACGGGCACTGCGACCCTGCAGGCCAGTGTCTGCATCACCCTGCTGTCCAGTGGAATTAGTCATCTCACCACATCCTTCTCCTTCAGGTTATCTATAGATTTACGTACCAGTTTGGACAGGTAATGGCTTTTGAAAAACATTATTTCTCCTTCTCTATGGAAGAAAATGATTTAATGTACCAAACTGCATTTCTCTGGTTCTCTCTGAACTACCAGTCCCGGAAACGTAAGCCACACGTAGACCCACGTAGCTGTTTCAGAGCTCCCAGCAGGTGGTGCGAGTGTGACTGCAGACACAGGCTTAGCACCTGCCTGTCCCCTTCTCTCCTGTTCCAGCTGCTGCTTGGGTGTCTCTGGTCCTTCCCTGGGACAGCTGCAGGATGTCTGGTGCTCAGGCCACTGGGTCCAGTCCTACCATCATGTCAAGTGAAGAAAGCCACCTACTTGCTGCAGTCCTTCTTTAGTGGTAACTAAGTGGATTACTGCATCCTTCTTAGGAGTAACTAGAAAGCGTTTGAGTGTCATCTCATTCCACTTGAAATTATTCCTTTTCCTCGAGCCTGGCCTACTAACTAGGACCAAGCCTTAGCCCTTCAGCTCTCCTCTCCTTCAGGCCAAGAAGACTCTTGACTACTCCATGCAATGACCGCCTGGGCCCACCATTCCCACAGCGAGCAGGGCCATTGGAATCATGGAGGGATCATCGTTGAGGCGCCTAAGTTGGGGTTCTGATGGACACTATAGTAGAGTGCTCCGGCGTGAGTGTGGAAAAACAATAATCAAACAATAATCAGTGTTCACTGAGGGCTGGGAGAGGCAGGCGAATTACCTGGTGGAACACTTACGTCAGCATCTGTAACTGGTGAATGAGTAGGACAAGCCAGGGTTACCGGAAGGCACTGCATGCCACCACTGGCAAAATTGGAAGCAGCAGAAGGCAGAGAAACCTGATGTACGGCATGGTGATGCACCAGTGGGATGTGCCCGGCTCCCGGGAGTGGTGGTGGTAAAGGATCGGCCGTCTTTTAAATTTAAAACGTGTCCAAATGTGGATTGCCAGAAGTTAGCCTGAAGAACATTTCAGATGCACAAGGAAAAAGGAGATTGTATAGTAGTGATGCTAACACTCAGTTGTTTGACCAGCACCGGCCAGAATCCTGTATCTTATCCCAACTGAGTTAAAAACAGGATGAGCCCAGCGTCCTGAGGTCGGGGAGGGGAGACAGTGGCGGGTTATCCAAGTGTTTAGGTTCTTTCTTTCTTAGTTTTGAAACCCCAGAAATAAACCTTTTCCCTTCCTTCCTATAATTTATGGTTATAAATAGCAGCCTACATTCAGGTGATTCTAGAATGCAACGAAGAACAAAGCTGGGAGGTTAAGTAAAGACACAAATGATGTGCAGGAAAGCCACTGCGCACAGGTCAGAGTCCAGTGCGTCCCGTCATCGTCAGCAGCCTTCTGAACCACGCGTCCTCTGATTCTGTACCTCCCGTTCCCTCCCCAGCCTGGCCTGCTCGTGTCCGAGGCCTTCCCGCGGGCTCCGGGAGAGCTTCTGTTGTCTTTCCAGCAACTAATTTGTGTCCCCCGCGCTGA
>CM052549.1:79205028-79231095 GCA_028533065.1 Trachops cirrhosus
ATGTGCAGGAAAGCCACTGCGCACAGGTCAGAGTCCAGTGCGTCCCGTCATCGTCAGCAGCCTTCTGAACCACGCGTCCTCTGATTCTGTACCTCCCGTTCCCTCCCCAGCCTGGCCTGCTCGTGTCCGAGGCCTTCCCGCGGGCTCCGGGAGAGCTTCTGTTGTCTTTCCAGCAACTAATTTGTGTCCCCCGCGCTGAACTTCTCTCTCTCGTCCGCCTCGACATTGTGTCTCTGTTTGATCCCCGGACTGTGCTGACATGAGTCTATTTCTCTTTCTCCTGCCTCCTTCTAAATGGTTGTGCTTCCTTTTGATCTATTTTGCTCTCTAGTCCAAGGGTATTTGATATTTCCTGGGGAAGCCAGGGAGGTCCCTCTTGTGTGCTCTTTGGAAATGAGCCACTGCGGTCATTTAACAGATAACACAGGGCATCGGCGCACATGACGGCTCACGTTGTAGATACTGGGGTCTGTGAGCTGGACCTTCTCCACCTTCTCAGAGGGTCACCCCACCCAGAGATGGCGTTATTGGTGATGTGTCCTACAGTTTCTCGGTGCGGGGGGGGGGGGGCATTAAATAAAGGGAGAACATTTCTGTCAAGTAATACTACAATATTTACCTTTACATGTGCTTGCTAGAACTAGCTTAAACAAATTAGTTGTTCCCAGTGGATTATTCTCATCGGTATATTGAGAATTTAGTCACTGGCATTATCATTTTTATTTCAGAATCCCAATAATGGAATATTTATTATCTGCTTATAATTAAAGCACATGATTCCCTTAAGAATGCTTATAATTATTTAAATGAGTCTGAACTTAATTAGAAGAATTAAGAGATTAAAATTATTCAAAAGAGGTAAACTTTATTCTTAAAAACTATAAAAATGAAATACTAAGAAATAGTAGGGCAAGGGAACACGAATTTAGTAAAAAGAAACAGAAACGTAACAGACCCTGATGTGCTGCGGTGGAGAAAAGTTGTATTAATGTAATTATTCAGTTAAGGAAAACGTAGACAAGCCGTGGAGAGCCTGGTGAGCAGATCTTCTTAAAGATTGGAGGGGTAACTTCCGCATTCCCCACCAGACCGACGGCAGGGCCACGAACCTCGGTGACTCTCAGTATTTGTTGAACGAACAAGGAAGAAATTTCTGTCTGAAAGTTTCAACAAGTTCAGGAGGCCATTTTCAAGTCAGCTTGTAGATACAGTGTTTAAAGGAACTGGTCCTTGGATCCTTAGAATGTGTGCGCCTGAGTTCTCATGCTGGTTTCTCAGTCTTTATTATACTCATCGGCATTTGGGGTGTCCAAAAGTGAAATATAGGTTATATGTGGCATTTCCCACTTTCGGGTAACCAATATCTTCTTCTTCCCTCAGAAAACCTATTGCCGTCTCTCAGAAGTAGTATCTCCCAAAACCCAGCATAAAAAATACACATACAACTGTACAGACTTAACTGTGAATTTTGTCCTCCTCCCAAATTCATGCTAAAGCCCGACCCGCAGTGTGGCTGTGTGTGGAGCTAGGGCTGTAATTTAAGCTAAAGAAGGTTGTACGGGCGGAGTCCTAGTCCCGTAGGACAGGGTTCCTTACAACAAAAGGGAAGGACACCGGTGGTGCCCAGGGGAAAGGCCACGTGGGGACAGATTTTTTGCAACCTGGACACTGAACCTAATCAGGAAAATGTGGCAGTTTCCCTTTCTGGATTCTCACAAGAGCAAAACAGATCCATAAAAACAAGGGCACTCGCATACTTTATTCTCTCCATAAAACTGCCGCTAAATTAAGTTTTGCGTTGTTCAAAATTTGCATGGCCCCACGAGTTTGGGCCACTCGCTCCATTTTTTAATTGTGTATGCTGTCGCTCAATTAACAGTGATGTATTTTTATTGCCTTTCTTCTGAGGGGAGGATTTACATGCCTTTTTAATTTGTGTAAGTTGGACTGCATCATAAATGGTTCACCCTGTAAATTACAGAGTAAGCTTGCCAATAAAGATGACCTTGTTTATTAAAATCTAATTAACTTAAGTTTTCAAATGTCCCTAAGAGGGTTACTGGGTTTTGGTTTTTCTCCAAACATCAAAGACCCAATTGGCTAAGCTTAACCACAAAGCTCGACTCTCACTGTGAAATTACCTAGTTGGTTTTTCCTTCCGTCGTTTTCTGGAATTCAAACCCGAGAATCTTTTCACAAAATGCGTCGGCCATCATAGTGCAGGAAGGCCAGGTGGACCTCGCCTGATCAGTTCTGATGTGAAGAGACCTGGGAGCTCTTTGCTCACTGGATCAGAAATCATAGGATGCTGAGTTTGCTGTGTAGATGCCCCAGCAGTGGTCACAAAGTCCTGATTATATGCTTTCTATATGCCGTCCGCATGCATAAGCCCTTCATGAGCTTTGCTTCTAAGCTTGGAAAATAATGTTGGCAAATTGATTGCAGACACATGTGATAAAACATAATTAATTGATTCAGCTCCCAGTCTGCAAACAAATTCTCCCACTGCTGCAAACTCCTAGCTTCTGTCCTGTTTTTCCTTCCACTTCTCAATGCTCATTCCAACTTCAAAGCAAGAGTTTAGGGTTGGTCTCCGCTCTCTCATGTCCCGTTTGCTTATCAGTCATTGAAATTCTCCTTCGTTGTTTTAGTGGGAGTCTTGGCGAGAAGTCTGCCAGTGATCTTCATGTTTGCATACCTGCTGTGCACACTTTAATTTTGGGACTGGGGGTTTTTGCGACTTTGAATATAATTGACCACTTTTTTCCCTCCCTGAAGCTCTCTATTCCCTGGGCTTATTCTCTTGGCTCCCTCCCAAATTTTAGGTCACTTGTGCTCAGTTTCCTTGGGTCATCCTTCTTCCTTCAGGACTGAGACCCATAGTAACAATAAGCCTCTTCCCATGGCTGCCTTCCAACTCACGTTAGTCCTAGGAACTGAGAGATGATGTGGAGTTTTCGTTGTATTTGGACCATCTCATCCTAAAGAGTAAGTGCTTTTCATCATTGAAGCAGAGGCCTTTCTCACATGGTTACATCCCACAGCATCTTCAAGATACTGATAATATAAAAACAAGTATTGATCATTTTAAGGTACCTGCAGGGTTGAGATGGGTAAAGGAAAACACGTTCACCTTCAAACAAGTCTCTCGTGTCCACTCGGGGAGCAGAGTGACCTGCTGAGGTGAAGTGGCAATGACAAAGTGTGTCAAAGGCAACGTGATGTTTGTAGAGAAAAGATCCTGGCAGTGATCACTATAAGAATAGTTTCGGTGGGTTCGTGTTGCTTGCAGGGGGTGTTAGAAATGGCAGTGGGAAGAAAAAGCAGTGCTTTCTCATTCAAAGGAAAATGCTTATATCATTGAAAAGTAGCATCCTTTAGGATGTTCAAGTCCAAAAAACAAAAACTCAGGGTATTTTGAACTTCCTTCCGAAGTCAGATTCATAGGAGCTAATGTTCTTCTGGGTAGACCAATCTATTTGAGTAAAAACATAGGAGGTAGCGGATCCAATTTTCTTACGTGATCATAGAGCTCTGTGGGGACAGTGAAGAATTGCTGTATACAGAGGTTAAATTAAAATTTTGATGGTATGAAAATTGCCTACATTTACAGTTTCTTCCATATCCGGGGAAGGGGCCATATACTAGGTTTTCTTTTGTCTTGGATGTTCAGCTCTGGCTCCAAGGCCATGAACTAAACTAAGGGAGCAAGCCCCTCACATTCTTGAGCTGATTTGTGTGATTACCTACCTGAGGTGACCAAAGAGAAGCCTGGAAAACCCCTGGAGAAGTCTCAGAGGCCGGTGGGAAAGGTTCCATTTCAGCGTCGTCTGCACTGTCTGTCTACTCCCAGCCTTCACCACCATCATGAGTGGGCCGGGGGATTTCTAGAGAACGAATCACAGAGCTTAACCCATGACTGCTGCAGTTAGCCCAGGACTGGCTCACGCCAGCCCGTGGCGCTCTGCCGACCTTCACGGTGCAGGGCGTGGGGGTGTTACCAGTGGCTGCCCTGGCAGAGTTCAGTGGGACAGGAATGCCTGTGGGCCAGACGTGGGACCTGTGGAACGAAGCCAACCCTGAGCAACCTCGAAAGGAACCCACCCAAGGACCGTCGAGCCCGGGGCGAGACGGGAGGTGAGCCGTGCACAGCAGAGGGGCATCCTGAGAAACCAGACGCACGTGGCGCCCCAACGTCTGCGTTTGTGTCTTGGTTAGAAACGAGGCTCCGGGAGCGCCGAGCGCACCAGCACCGCCCGGGTTGCTTTAGAGTGTGCGGGCCGCTGTGAGTGAAGGCTGTCCCTTGGCTACTTCTGCGATGCCAGGAGTGCTCTCCGTGTAGAGGAGATCTGTACAGATGGAAATTCCCTTCACAAAAGGGAAATCTGTGCCCTGCTTTTTGAGCTTTTCCGGGTCTGCTAATCTCAGTGGCCTTTGGTTTAAAATAATCTATATGCCAGAGAGGAGTATTTTGAATTGTATATTTCCATACCATTCAGAACCAGAATGCACCATAACTTATCTATGCGAGGAAGCAGTGACCTACATAAACTTAGCAACTTACTTTTACGTAGCTGCAGAGTCAAATTAGGACTCTAGTCTCTAAGATCTAATTGTTGTGCCCTTTCCACTATATTAATTATTTATGAGGCTTCTAATCGAATACTGCTTTCTGAAGGAAAGGAAAAATAAAACCTCAGCTACAGAAAGGGAATAACAAAAATGTTTCAAGGGCCTTTAAGGAACTCCAGCTGCCAGAAAGGTTTCCTTACTCATCTCTCACGATTGATAGTAAGCACATACCAGTTACTATTTCAGGACTGTGCCTAGTTAACGTCTGTGTATATTCATGTACTTAGTCAGTCATGAAACATACGGAGTCAGCCTTTTTTAGGTGCCTACTAGGCTTTGGTTTATAAAACCGCATGAGACAATGTATCTGACCCCAGGGAACTTACATTCCAGAGGAAAATCAAAGAACATTTTGCATAGAATCCTGAAATGGTTATAAGGGCGCATTCTAAGAGATTCTAAACCGAACAGATAATTATCTTACATTTATAAAAGGCCTATGCTATTCCCACTGAAAAGGAGTAATTGAATCTGTAATTACTTTCATTTCATAGGGGATGTAGATGTGGATTCTAAAGATCTAATTGCAATGGTGGTTTTCTTAATTATTCTGATTACTTTGTGGAGAACACTGCCTTACATCCATTGAGGAGAGTTCAGTAGTCGATGGTGACGGAGGGCACCATTGGAAGTATTTTAGAAGTTCTGCTTTATTGGGTGTTCGGCAGTCCTCTTACTTGTTTTAGCTGCCGATGACCCCGCCAGGCCGAGACAGCCCCGGCTGCACCGTGAGCGGAGGCAGTGGCGTGACCCCGACTTGGGTGACTGGACCTGGAGGAGCTGGCGGACCTGCTCCGTGGTGCAAGGAGGGCTGCTCTTTAAGGCGGTGTCATCGGTCCCTCCCTATCGTCACTTCAGTGATGCCAGGAACGTTGCCCCACCCGCACCCCAATCCAGCCTCCCCCGTCCATAGAGGTCTGGCTTCCCGGAGCAGCCTTTTGCCTCCTTAAGGCACTGCCATTGACAATGAATGGGGGAAAGGCCACATCTTCCACTGAACGTGGGTTTTGATAGGGGCCAGGGCAGGGGAGGAGTGTCAGTAACATCCTGCTAGGGAAGGGCGTGGGGCGATTCCCCAGACAGAGAGGACGTACAACGACGGAGCTGAGGACTAAAAAAAGACAAAGAACAAAATTCCTTACTTAAAAAAAATGTTTTAACTAGGAGTGGCCTTGACTTGAGTTTACAGACCCTTTTATGGACATCACATATGAACTAGGGAGACTTTGGGTTTATACCCTGAACAGGCACCTCATTCCCGGGGGCAGTCTGTCCCTTTGTGTAAGAGATGTGTTCCTGAATAATTATGTGGGAATCAACATTTGTCAGGTTCAATGTCTGTCCCTATTTCCTTGTACCCCCAAAGTTACGAGGATCAGATGAGATCACGCACAGGAAAACACTGAGCACAGTGTGAAATTCTGGACACTGTGAGTGATTTGTGCGCTCCCTTATTTAAGAGGTCAAAGTAACAAGAACAGCGCAAAGACCCTTAACTTTAAAAACGAATCTAACATTTTTAGTGCAAGTTATTAGTAGAATAATAACTTTCCAAGAAAATGCTTGAAGGTTTTTACCTTCCGGCCTGTTTTCCTATTCACTGTGGGGCGAGTGCAGTGTGTGGGCGTGGCTGTTAGGAGGCAGGTAAGATCGAGAGAATAGATGCAAAGGCTTCTAGGTGCACCTGTGTGTGGACATACTGTTTGAACCAAAAATCACATAACAGGTTCCAAAAAGTTTGGAACCAGCCCTGGAGATGAAGAATTGATGTTAAAAAGTACTGGCAATTTCAGGATACTACAGCTGCAAATAGTGACAGCTGAACAGAATGTTACTATTGGGCACATCCTGGAATGCCAAGGATGTTTGGTTTTTGGTAAATGAGGTCGTCGTCATATTTTAAAGCTGGTTTGGGGGGGTGACAGGTGTGGCTGGTTGGGGTAAAGGGTGCGGATCCTGAATGAAGAATGGGGACGAGACTGGTACATGGTTGAAACTGGTGGGATGTTCTGTGCCGTGTGAAACTCCTGACTCGTGTTAAAGGATTTCCGTAGAGGTCAAGGGTGAGGGGAGCAGACTGGGGGATGGACCCTGGGAAGGGGGTTCTGAGATCCTATGCAGGAAAGCATGGTCAGTGGAATGCGTAAATATTGATAGAAACTTTAAAAGCCGGGTAAACCCCTGGAAAAAACCCTGGCAAAACTCAGGAAAGACTTTGTAGCCCCAGGCTCACAGTCACAACTGGGAAGACTCCGAGACCAGAAACAGAAAGGACGCCACTCCCTCATTCCGCACACCGGGGCTCCCCGTGAGACGGGCGCTTAGAAAATGTCTCTCCCCGCCGCCAGTGGGTGTTCACAACCATCTCCAGTCCCCTTTTAGGGTTACTTGGTTGAGGTATAATTTACATGCTGTAACATCCACCCACTTTACGTATACAGGGTCTGGCACAAATAACGCCCCCTGTTTTTTATTATAAAATCATAAGTGTGTCATTCTGTAACATAACAATATCACACTTATATATGACATTTTAGGTGAAATGCTCAAATTACAACTATAAATTATTGCATCTGTATTATTACCCCCCAGCCACACTCAAGCAGGCCTTGCTTCTGCTGCACCCTGTACAATTCAAGGACTCTTGGTAAATTCACCCAGTTGTACAGCTGATCACCACAACTCCTGTGAGATTTCTGTTTACCGCTGATCTTTGTTCCCACTCCCAGCCCCAGGCAACCCCCCTCTGCCTGCTCTCTGTCTCTCTAGATCTGCCTCTCCCGACATTTCATCTACACAGAAACACAGCTTAAGTGGTCTGCGGCGAAGTCTTCTTCCTCAGCATGCCGGTTTGGAGGTGTATTCATCCTTCTGTCGTTGCTGAGTAATGTCCTTTGTGTGGACAAACTGCACTTGGTTCACCCATTCGCCAGGTCAGGGACAGCTGGGTTGGCCCCACTGTGGGGCTATTATGAGTAAAGGGGCCATGAGCGTCCCCCTGAAAGTCTTTGTGTGGACGTATGCTTTCATTTCTCCTGAGTAGACACCCAGGAATGGGATTACTCGGTCACAGGATACATCGTGTTTGACTTTTAAGAAACTGCCAAACTGGTTTCGGAAAGGACTCTCCCACCGTTCGGCCCCACTAGCAACGCACGTGATTCCAGTTTCCCCACGTGCTTGTCCGTCTGCTTTGTTGGAACTGTTTCTGTCATTTTCTGTCTTTTTACTATTTTCTGACCTCCTGGATTCTTCCAGAAGTCTCTAGCTTTGATGATACTGTGATGGAAATTCGTGAAAGCTCACTGACTGTAATTGTTTTATTAAGTGACCAGTTACTTCCAAACGTTACAAAGGACACGTCTTCTCTGCCGGAATCGGAGAACGGATTCCCAGTGTGCCCCCTCCAGTGGTGGAGGGGCAGGCTCACAACAGAGCCAGGGGTGTTTGGCTTTCTTCAGAGGGTTTGGTTTGGTTTGTTTTGTTGCTTTTTCACTGTGGGAAGGGCAAGACCGCACTGCCTGGAGGCATGTTCATTTCCCGCAGGGGAAGAACAGCAGTGTAGAACGGAATTCCCCAGGAAAATGGTGCTGAAGTGAGGTGCCAGTAATGTTACCAAACGGGGAGTGGGGTCCGGCTGCCCACCACCACCCACAGGCAGATGCGGGAGGCAGAGGTTTGGCGAGAAAGGGAAGGAGGGCTGCTGTTCACAGGCTGCACAGTCTGGGGGGATGGCAGGCTCTGGTCTCCAAGCCCCCCACCACCCCCACCAGAGCACCCAGAGGAAACCCAGCCGTGCTCTGCCAGGCTGGGCCCAGGCTGTGCCTCGTCCCCCCCCACCCCCCGTTCCAAATGCCACCCTCGGGAGCCGCAGACGGCAGCAGCACAGCCGTCCAGGTGCTTAGCTCGTTTCTGGCTGCAGTCTGGCCTAAGGCGCCTTCTGGAGTCTATCTGTGGGACCCACACTGCCATGGCCGAGTGGCTTTCAGGACCCAGCCAGTCTGCAAAATGCTTCAGCCCATACACCCACACCAGGGGTCCCCAGGAAGGGAGCACGTTTCTCCCTTCCCTCAGTTTCAACCTCCAGGCCCAAACTTCTGTGGGATCCCCGGGGGTCCCGCTCCTGCAGCCAGTCCCATCCTTTTCCCCACCAGACTGACCGACAGCACCTCGCCCTGCCGCCACGGTGACCTTTCCTGCACACAGGCAGCTGCGAACTCTGGTTTCACCTTCAGTCCGGGGGTGGGAGGGCCTTTCCCTTTGTCAGTCACTCTCACTACCTTCCTGCAGTGACTTCCTCCAGCGCGGCTTTGCCCAGTAGAGGCAATTTGTCATCATGCACCACACTGCTGGGGCCAAGCTAGGCTGCACCTGCCCCGGGCGGTTCCCTCCCTTGGCCCCAAGGTCTGGCCAGGTCCGTCTGTGTCGGTAATGCCGAGTTACCGAAACAAAATCCACAGAACCGGGTTTTACAATAATGCCCGTGCTGATGGAAAGATTGTGCAACACCCGAGTCCTGGCCTCTTTGAAATGGCTGATAGAATTTTTCTAGTGTGCAAACCCAGTTACAGATGGAATTAGATCATGCTAACATGATAAATACTTACTGATTATCTTCCTGAATTAGGTTGACCTCGATTGGTAAGGATCATAACTTTGAACAAAGACTTGCTTTGCTTGCTAAATAAATTCTGCACGGGCGCTAAGGTGGACGTCTTACGGGTGTTTCAAAGGGCCCCTCTTCAGATCTCGGTCTCCTTTCTGGGCACGCCCACTCATCGTGTGTGTTGGGGGGTTGCGGGCTGTGCTGCAGCGTCGCGTCAGAACCCTTGCACCGTTCCAGCCACTTTATCGCCACCTGTGGATTTGCCTCCACCGCCAGTTTGTTTCCAGCCCGGTCCACTGCTTTGTGAGTTTCACACACTGTTGTTTGTGACTTCCAAATCCGCGGAGCCCTATTTAACCATCTCATTAAAAGTGGTTGAGGAAGTACCTTTATCTTTTTTTCTCAACGGATAATTACTTTTCCCGTTTTCTTGGTTTGGTTAGAAATATCTGTTATAAATACTAGCTGAACTGCAACCTTCTGTAAATGTCAATATATTATTAAAATCAGTGGTTGATTTGGAGGCGAGGTAGTTCTAGACCTTTTTTACTTAGTATGTAAGTAAAGTAAGAGATACATGTGCATAAAAGCTTACAGATATCTTTAAACTTACTACTTACAAATAAATAACTTCAACATTTAAGGAAGATAAGTGTATCTAAAAAGGTATCTTTTTGCCCCATCTGTAAATTAAAATTAAAAGACAAAGACTTTTAAGTGACATTGTGGTTTTTCAGTTTTCTTCTGTTTTTTTCCCCTTTCCCTTTTTCTGGTGGGAAGTCCTAATTTGGGATCCAGGTAATCTAGATCTGAACCCACACTCTACACTTAGGAGCTAGTGACCTCGGCCCAGGTCAGTTTTCTGAGTCTCGTCCTTCTCAGCAGTAGACGGGAGATGGGGTGGCTGTAAGGAAGAGCTGGTCTCAGATTCGCTGGTGCATACGAGAGGCAGTCCAGTGTGCCTGAGTGCGTACCGCGTGATGTCCTACTGTTACTGTCTCACACGAGTTGGGGTGATGTTCCTTATATTTTTTTGACCCTCACCCTAGCCTTAGAATATTTTTGAACACACACAAGTAAAAAATAATACATCAGTTCCAGTGAAGTTATATTTTATGTTCAATATAAAACAGCACCTTTTAAAATAACAAAGTTGAAATAAATATTTAATCTGTAATATTAATAGAAATTTCTTATTTCACTCTAATTTTTCAGTGACTGCAGTGTAATTGAATACATATTATTTTATATAATCTTGGATTACTGATTTGAATATCTGCCTCTCTGTTTTTGTTCATTTTGATACTTTATTGGGTATCAGAGTTAACGTTAAAAAGTGTTAACTAAAGCACATGTATCACACTAAATAAAAGTACATCATGGAGTCCACCTAATGGATCATGTTAATTTTTTAGTTTCATTGACCAACAGTGCAAAGGTTTTGCTAAATTGTGCCTTGTCAATGTCTGTCATCTCTGGTGTTAATCAGTTCGAATTGCAAAATAATTGAATAGTGGCCCATTTTACTCTTAAAAATCGAGTCCAAACACAGTGGAACTCTACATTTATAAGATGATTATAATGATTAAAAGTTATATTTTCAAGTTATGAAAGTATATAGATATGTAAATTCTTATAAAAATATATATCAATTTTGACAAGAAAATTATGTAATGATTGGAATATGTAATTCCAAACATTTGTTTTCGAAATGCCTGTCATTAGCACAATTTTTGTTATAATTATCACTCATTATAAATGAATCAACTAAGATCTGAATTCTCATTCACTGCTGGTAGAAATGTCAGTTAATACAAGCGCTTGAGAAAATTGTTTGAAAATATTTACTGAAGTCAAACATACATAAATGAAAGTATATACTAAAGCTAATGACATGACCCAATATTTCCACTTTGGGGTAAATGCCCAACATGTATTAGTCCTTCCAAGTAACACAGTAATGAGAAAGTTCCTGACAGCTTTGTTCACAAGATCCAAACACTGGAACCAACCCAAAGGACAGCAGGAGAAATGTTCATCCTCATTATAGTGTGGTGTTACATTTTCATAAATACAGCACAGTTCTATTCAAAGTACTTTTTTACTAAACGACATGGATGAACCCCACAGATACAAGGTCAAGGGAAAGGAGCCAGGCACAGAAGAACACGTAGTGACTCTGTATATATTTACCAAATATCGTGGAGGTTCTCCCATTCGAAGATCCTTTAAAAAATTAAGCATATCCTCTTTTTTAAAAAATGACAGTTTACGTTCAGTGATATTCCGTATTAGCGTAGCCGTACCATCTGCTAGTTGCTGGGACAGTTAAACAGTGAGAATACCGACCAGCCGTGGAGCGCCCAGTCTTCCTTCAGATAAGTATCTGTTGTACCAGAGGTGACACGGGCTGCCTGCCACGGAGCGCAAAGCCAATAAAAGAGTTAATGAAGGTATCTCTCACCGGTAGGTTAAGTAAACTGTGTTTAAATGGTTTCTTCCCCACTCAGATTTCCTGGTGCCTCCGCAGCCACATTTGACTGCGGAGATGGGCTGAGTGACAGCTGCCCGCTACATGACAGTTCATGGACTGTTCGCTCACAGAAGCCTCGAAGGAGAGGGACGGGTAGTGGTGATGTAGAGCAGGAGTTGGCCAGCTTTGAGAGCCGTGCGGTCTCTGTCACACATACTCAGCTCTCCAGCTATCCAAAATTAGTTTTCTGTGATCAGCTGTATGTACGATTTCAAAATTGTTATTTACATTCAGGCAGAAAATCATGTAAAAAGGTAAACTTTTGTATTGACCCTGTACCGATTTGTGCCCGGCACTCGTCCCGCCTTAAGTGAGGGTGTCCCTCGACCTCAGCGGCACAGACGAGGGTGAGGGACAGTGGTTTCCTGTGACTGCCGTCTGTGCTGTGCGTAATTGCCGTGAGTCCACCCCCAGTCACGTCTCCTGGACGTCTGTGTCGCACCCCAGAATCAGCGCTTGTCCTCTTCCTTAATTCAGGGTGGGGATGGGGGAGAGTTGGGAGACCTGAAACAAGGTAAGCGCACAGCGGCCAGGAGAAGGAATCTGAGAGGACGACCAGGCTGCGGCTCCAGCCCCCGTTCCGGGTGGAGACAGGCACCCAGGGAGCACCTGCTCCGTGTGGGCAGCTTTCCCCGAGCCCTTTCAGTCGGTCGGCGACACGAACAGGCAGAGGTGATGCACAGCAGGGAAGAAAGCCTCGGGAGCAGCAGAGCAGTATTTTTTTGAATAGGGCTTTGTTTCATGTGTTATGTGAGAGATAAGGATGACTTTGTTGAACTTTTGATTCCGTGACAACAGCAAACTCTGCTTGTGCGCACAGCATCCGGGTGTGTTCTTCAAGTAGTGCGGTCATCTGCTGTCAACCCAAAACAGCACGCAGCATATCGGTTGTGACTCTGGGACTCAGGGCGTCACTCCTGTCTTCCAGAAGGCGCAGATGTCACAGTCGCTCCTCAGCAATGCGAGACCCCCAGAGGGAGGAGCAAAGACAACTCTCTTACTCTGGTTCCACTTAGTGAGCTTCTGAACACCTGTTGGCATGTGGTCAATTATTAGACAGCTTCAGCGATTATCAGAAAAGACCTGTGTCTGACTCGGCCTCCTGACCCTGTTCTCTCTCCCTGTCATTCAGGAGGAAGGATGCTGGCTTCTTATCCCACAAAGATCACCTGCCGGTGAGCCAGGTGGTGGTTGGGGACACTGCCCGGCAAGGCTCGGAAGCGAAGCTGAGTGTGGGCCCCCTGCGCTGCCAAGGAGACAGTAAGTGAACCCGGCGGCTGTGGCTTTCATGTTCCTAGTGTTTCCCAGTCATCAGAGGGGGGCAGGAAGGAGACGGCTCTTCTCTGTCTCCTGGAGAAACGTCCTACGGTGCAAACAGCCCAGTGGAGAGCTAGGTAGACCTTAACACAGACAGGGAGATGACAGCCGTAAAGTCTTCCATTCAAGGAGCCCGGATCTGGGCATGAGATGTAGATATCCATCTTCCTTGTATTCTCCTATGTGACAACTCGGACTGCCTAGGTTTATGGTGACATATAAATAGCAGTGCTAATAGCATAAAAGCAGCACTCAACAGCTGTGATTCCACTGAGTGCTGCTGTTAATGCCATTAGCATGACTATTTATATCACCATAAACGGGGTTTATGGTGATATAAATAGTGCCATTATGGTTTAATGTATCACTGTAAACTTGGATGATGGCCATCTAAAGCTTGACATTATTGCTATCAAATTTCATCATCATCAGAGTTTGATAGTCCTTTGTAAGCCAAAGATGGTTTCGGTACCTGTGTCTTGCTTTCCAGGTTTAGCACCACGGAGAGTCACTGGGGGCCACTGGCTTGGACAGTGGGAGGTCGGGAGGCAGAGTGGCGGTCCCACCTAATCGGGGCACCGCTAGGGTTTTATGCTGTCTGATACCCTCCAGTGTGCTTTATGTGCCGCCAGAGGTTGGTGAAGACAGGTTGCTATGGGGATTCTGCAGTGAGCATCCTGGGGACCATTCTTGCCTCTGCCCGTGACTGGCGCACCTCCCCTGGGAGTTCTCTGCGTTGGTGATTGTGTCCTGGGCATCGAGAGACCTAGATTCTATTCCCTGCATAATTGACTTGGCAGGAGACCTCAGGCAAACCCTCCATTTTCTGGGCTGTGGTAACGGAAAGACCACCTGCGTCCAGCCCCTCCTGGGAAGGCCATAAAGGCTTCAGGTCTCATTCCTCCCAGCAGAGCATTCGGTGAGATGCAGTATCACCACCATTCCGTCAGCAAGGGAGAAGCAGAGCTGCTCAATGCAGTAAACTATTGCGTCCACGCAAAGAGGCGTCCTAAGGAACGTGCCGATCCCGGTAACTGTTTACCGTTTAGTAAACGGAGGCTGTTGGTCATCAGACGAGGCCGTGTTCCAGATACAGACGAGAGATGGAGCTGGTGCTGATTTTTCTCTCCCCACACGGAAAACATGAAAAAGCTACCTGTAAAGGGAGACCGGTCCAGAGAGCTTGACCGTGCACTTCCTAAGCAATAATACTTCACGTGTCTAGTCAGGCTTAGTAGGACTGTGCAGTAAGATACTTAGCTTCACCCGTTTAAGAAGAAATGTTGACATAAAATAATAGTATGCATGTTTTAACAAATTTTGAGAGATGGACTAGTTTCATTCTCAAAATAGGTGTAGGTTCTCGTGTTTAATAAAAATCAGTTTCTTTATGTCATAATTATTCCTAAATACATACAGGTAAACTATTTCTCACTTAGTTTTAATTCCGAAGTTAGCTTTGAATTAGAGAAAGGGTTCTCATTAAGTAATTGATTCACACAGTATAGTTATAAAAATCCCACGTGTGCAAACTTTTGTTACCATTCGTAACAAGAAGATTCCAGCTACATTAAATAGTATCTGTGGCAGCATATTAACAGTTTATTAGCTTGTTTTTTCTTAATCAATCCATCCATCCTCAGGAAGAATTTATTGTATGTCTGCTCGTCTCCAGCACTTCCCTGGGTGCTCTGGGGAATAAGCTCACTGGGTCTGTGAGCCTGTTTCTCTTTTGTCCGTTCATTTATATCGTCCTTCAGGTTCCATATACGAGTGAGATCCGGTGGTAGTGTCTTCCTCTGCCTGGCTTATTTCCCTCAGCATGATGCCTTCTGAATCCATCCAGGCTGTCAGGGGAGGGGGCTGAAGGACTGGGTGGAGAAGGGGGAGGGATCGAGGAGCACAGGTTGGCAGTTACAGAATGCTCACAGGGCTGCGAAGTACAGCACGGGGATCTAGTCAGTAATGCCGTGGTGACTGTGCGGTCCCTGGTGGGTCCTGGAAATATCGGGGGCCCCTTGGTAAAGTGTATGCTTGTCTAACCACTACGCCGTGCACATGAAAACATATTGGAAAGTGCAGAATGTTTTATGATTTAATACTGGACTGTGCAATATAAAATTATTGCAACTGGTGCTCAAGGAAGGAGTGATAAACGGTGTGTTTGAGGCAGACTTTGTATTTAGAAAGAGACCGTAGGGAAAGTGTGATGGTCGGTACATTTGCATTTCTTTCCCAGGGCTTTGTTCTTAGGGACACGTTGAGGACCCTCGATGAGACTAAGAGCTCTCCAGTCCCTTGACACCACACGGTTTCGGTATTCTTCCAGTGCTTGGCTTCAGAGGCCTTTAATCTATATTTTACCTGATACTTTAGGAAAACAAAAGCACAGCCAATAATTAATTGCAGATTGTAGAATACTTTTGTGTCTGAGATATATGTATGTGTGTGTATACACAGAGAGAGAGAGAGAGAGAGAGAGAGAGAGAGACACTTCCTTTTCTGCAGGTGCCCGTGACTGTTCACCTCACACCTGAGTTGCCGGGTAGCAGTCAGCAGCCCCGATGGCCACCTTCACGTGAAGGGCGCTGTAACAGTAGTAAGCGTCCCACATCACAGCATTTTCCAGCATTCACACATGTATGATTTCCTTGGATACAGAGCCCCTCCCCCCGTGAGATGGGTAAGGTAAACGTCAGCCTCTCTGTCTTACAAATGAACGAAATATTTCTTTTAAGATGTCATTCGCACAACACATTTCCGTGCCCCCGTGCAGCCTCCAACCCCAGGAGGGAAAACAGCGCCGAGAATGCGAACGGCTCTCTCCACACAAGGTCAGGGTTGTCTGTCCCACTCCACTGTCTTCCGTGAGTCAATCACGGGTCACATTGGTTTAAATATATGTCACTTGGGTCTCATCCCCCGACCCCCACCACCCACTCACACCCTGTTATCAATACTGCATGAATGTCACGGGGCTTAAAATCCAATTTTTGTAATTTAAAAAGTGCTATAGTGCATTTATCCTGTTGTTTATAGAGATTAACCTACTGTCATTTACTGAAGTCTGTGCAAAGCCGCAGTTTAAAAAAAACAACAAATCCATTGTTGAGAAACGTCTCTCTCTATTTGAGGGGCCGAGTGATGGCAGCCGCCAGAAGCTCTCTCCTGAACTGGGTCCCGGTTCTGTCCCCTGCTCGTAGAGAATGAAACCATTTTTGTGGCTCCGGCCAAGCGATTCGGCGGCTCTGGTTGATTTCAACATGCCTGCTGAGTTTCATTTTCACTGTGATTCATCTGAACTCGCAGACCCATAAAATCAAAATGCTAAAGAAAATCAGTGAGTCCCGCTCAGGTCCGCTGCCTTCCCCACCAAGCTCTGTAAAATGCTTTTTTTTCCCCCTCAACTACGTTCAAATGGAAACCTCCATTCTAAATGAAGCTGAAAGTATCACTGGTGATGGACAGTTAACTATGATAAAAAATGCGGTAAAATTAGCAAGCCCACTTAAACCACATATCCACACCCAGGAAGAAACAGAAGAGCTATTTAGAGGATCCAAACCACTGAGGAAGCAGAAATTATTGTCAGATTTGGGTTATATCCATTCTTGGAGGGGGTGGCCCAACTCTTACGGAATTGGTTCCAAAAAGACATTATCGGAGTGTGGGAAGTAGAAGTCTTACTCATACCATATACAGTGCATATAACTAATTATAGAAATAATACATTTGCTAGGTAACTGCTCTCTTCTTAGGCATATGAGGTAAAGATTTCCAATACTTCCCCTGGGGATACAAGGACCCAAAACAATCAATCAGGAGCAAGTTTGCTACAAAAGCAAGCGTTCCCGAGACACCCGGATGGAAATAGTTCAGGAAATGTGTCCTGCACGGGCGTCCGAGGGAGCTCGGGCCAGGGGCCCTCAGGGCGCCGAGTCGTGCTGAGGGTCCGTGTGCATTCTGTCCCTCAGAGCCGCGGAGGTGACTCGGAAAGGCCGGGAGAAAGGGAGGCCAGTAGCAGGTGCTGTTCAGGAGCCCTGGGCACAGACGAAGCGGAGGGCGAGAGAAATAAAGATGGAATGGCATTGTATCCAAATGCTAGTGGGCACTGTTCTCTGGGAACGTAATCTCATGTGCCCGGGTCACAGAAAGGCCACTCTGTCTTTGCCGCTGGACATTTACAAACGTGGACCATAGCCAGCCCCTCCTTTACCAAGAAAGACAGGCGATGACCGTATCTACATGGCGTTTCTCCAGAGAAGACATGTCCGGAGTGGGTGCAGAGGGGTCTCGTGTGCCCAGAGGACGTACCCAGGGGCACACACGGGCCTGGCCGGCTCCCACGAGCATCTGTGTGAGACAGACAGTGCAGTGAGTGAGGGCTGGACGGGGGTGGAGGGGCAGCGCCCCCTGGGCTGGGCTGGGCTGGGCTGCGCTGGGCTGGGGAAGTGATTCTGACTGCAGAGAAGAAGCCGCTCCTGGGCTCCAGAGCGGGGCAGAGAGCTGGCTCATCGCCTTTTCTTTGCTGTGTCCGGCTGGGAAGAGACGAGAAGGGGAAAGGGCCCAGCACGTTAGGACCTGCACGAGGATCTTTGGACCCTCGTTAGCATCTTTGACTCGAGTGTACCAATGGGAAAGTAGAACCGGGGTAGTCAGCTGCTTGGCCAGTGTCAGAGTGCAGGGCGCGGACGGTCTGTGTGGTTCCAGAGCCAGTCCCGGGCGGGATAACATTTCATTGCTCTCAGGGGTCGTTTCTCGTCCTTCCCCCGTTCCTGCCCACGAAACGTAGCCGTGTCTGCTTGCATCCAGTGGGACTAGAAGCAGGAAGAGCGCATCACAACGTCCTGACGGTGGGAGAGTCTTAGGGATCCAGATGTGCAGACCTCTCGTTCCACAGACAGGGAACCTGGATGGGCGGAGATTAGGTGACCAGCCCAGGGGCTCCCAGATGGTTTAGGGCAGCGCACACAGAGAGAGAGTTTGGCACGAGCCTTCATCTTTAGTGTTCCCCAGGGCCAAGCTGCATGGTGAGACCCACAGAGGGACCTTGGACCTGGATCTGGCCTGGTCCTCACCCGTGAGGAGCTGAGCAAAGCAGTAATGAGGTCTCAGTCTAACCCCACGGCGAGAGCCCCCACCTGGAAATCCTGGCAGGAAACCCACAGCTACAGGGATGAGGGACCCGTGGCAGAAAGTTGGTGACTTATGTTTTTTTGAGTCTTTTTTTTTACTTATAGACACATTTTTGGTTGATAGTAGAAAACAGAAAAAAAACTAGATGATGTGTAGAACCCATTAACCTCTATTTTTTTCTTAATTTCCCAGCCTCTGCTGCTATCGCCAAGGGCCACTACTGACTGAGCAGCAGGAGTAGCTCTGAGAATAAGCAGAAACAGGGAATTTTCAGGATCAAGACCCAGGCTGACCCCCATGGAAGGACTGAGCCCTCTGGGCATCTTGGAGGGCAGCGCCAGGCGCAGAGGCAGCAGAGGGGAGGGCAGGGGCGAGTGGGAGAGACGGGAAGCTCCAGGGAGAGTCAGCTCCCCTGTACTGTTTGGCCGCGCAGCTCTAGCCGCAGGCTCACTGCCGACCTGGGGAGTTGAAGTTGCAGTTTAGGGGAAGGGCGGTTCTCTGCTAGGGTAGATGTGGTATTTGTGTACACGTGACTGACGTCCCCACCTGGCATGTAGAGGAGTCATCCGTCCCACAAGGACATCCGTCTGGCTGGGTGAGCCTTGCTTCCTCTCTGTCCCCTCCCTGGCACCCACCCTTCCCTGAACGTGGCATTCTGCAGAAGTGTCAGGAGCCCAGACACAGGAGAGACTTGGTTCTGTAAGGTGAATCCCCGTGGTTGGGTTCGTTGCCAAACTCTCCAGTTGATTTTTCTAAACTCTGCGGGAGAGAGTTGGGCTTGTTCTGTCGGTCCTGAGAGTTCTGGTATGGGCCACACTTGGAATGGAGAGAAACACTAGGTGAAACAGATTGCAGCCGGTTCCAGGAATTGACTTCAACGTAACAGCCTTTACAGAGAAAATCAGGACACGGCCCCCACCCTGGACCAGTTTCCGTTTTATTAAAAGCGAACATTTTAACCGAGTGCAATGGAAGATTACTTGGGGACCTTGGTAAAATGCAGGATCTGAATCAGGAAGCCTGGGCCAGCACTTGAGATGCCGCTGCTGTGGCCACCAGACCAGGCTTTAGAGGCCAAGTTACAGAGCAGGGTGGTGACCGGCATGGGCTTTGGAATCACACACACCTGGGTCCATCCACGCTCCCTCGCTCAGCAACCACGTGCCCTCGGACAAGCTCCTTGCCTCTCCGGGCTTCCACTTCCACCCACAGCCTTTTCTCAGCTGCAGAGGAGGATCATCATAACTACATCGCCGAGGTGGTTCTCATAAAGCCTAATTCTCCACAGTCCGTGCGCGTGGTCAGGGCTCCCTAAGTGTTATCACCGTCATTATCATTATATTAACTCCTGTGGCAAGACGGACAGGCTTGACACCGGAAAAGTCTGCCCGTCTCCCTCTCCTGTGTTCCATCGTCTGCTCCCTCTGCCCCTGACTGTCCCTGGCCTTGGACAAAACCCACCTTGTCTTGCAGCTGCGAGCGTGGCACCAGCCGTCAGCTCCCTTTCCGATGGGAGGTGGTGGCCACAACACCGGCTTAGAGCTCAGCTGCGTCTGCCGGGTTCCCAGGACGATGTCCTCCATCAGACAACCCCGCGTTTCCGTCTTTCTCTTCTCCTTTGCTCACTGCACGTGGGCACCATCCCCTTTGCTGGCTGCCGTCTTTTAGCACAGCCCTTGGGGAACCCGGGCACCCTAACCGAACACAGTGTGGGCCCAGGGATGGAGAGTGTGGTCACCACCCAGCAACAGCCTCGGAAGGCAGCCTTCCATCTGGACTGGACGTCAGCAGACTTCTTCCTGTCACAGAGGAGACAGGAAGCAGCCAGTACTGCAGGCTCCGTCCCAAATGCTTACCCTGGGACGGGGAAGCTGCCGTAGACCACAGACGAACGGGCGAGGGCGGCCTCCAGTGAAACGCTCACAGAAGGAGCTCGCAGGCTGGGTTTGACCTGAGAGCTGCAGTTCGCTGGGCCCTGACCGAGATAGGTTAAATATGTTTTAAATTTGGAAAAATGTATAGGATTTTAAAATGCATAGATTATGGTGGGTTTGGGCTGTTTTAATGCAGACTTTATCTGATTTTCAAACTCAGTCGAAGGAACCTCGGTGCAGAGCAAGGATTCACCTCCCCTTCAGCTCTGTTCTCGTCTTCTCCGTGCACACTCGTGTTTCTGCCTGGATGTATGCAGTGCCTTCTGTACACGTGCTCAGCACAGACCTGAGGCCCCGGGACTGTAAGAAGCACGGCCTACATTTACCGAGCTCAAGGAGCCTACAGGGCAGTTGTCTATCAAGGCATAAACACTTCAGATGGAACTTCACGCTCATCCATTTAACTGTTTTTCTGCCTGGAATCCAGAGTGACTTCCCAAGGCTGTCAATCAGATCATAGCACTTTTTTGGACCCAGTAGCTTCCCATCACTGTGCAAATGCAACCCCCGCACCACTCACCGTGAGGCTGTGCAGGGCTGCCCCTGCCTGCCGGGCGTCCCTGGCTCCTCGTTCCAGCCCCGTGGCTCTCGTGGCTCCCACACGCTCGTGGCCACCTGAGGAACGCGTGCTGGCGGTTTCCCCTGCCTCAAGCCGTCTCCCCTGAGCCTTACCGGGACTGCGGGTCTCAGCTTCGATGTTAGTCCCCCCAGGAAGCCTCCCTTGCCCGTCATCTAACACAGCCACCCCCCCCCTTCCCTTTCTACTTTCTCCGTAGAACGTGTGGCTCTCTGGACCTGCCTGTGCCGTTCGGACACAGACGGCCCAGAGCCGGCGCCCGTGTCACGGTCCCTAGGTCCCTAACGGGACCGCCTTCACTTCCCACGGGGTCCACACGTGTGGGGCGTTCCTGGGCCACCCGCTCCTCTGATCACCGACTACAACTTTGGGGGTTCCCAGTCTCCCCTCAGGATGAGTAATTGACCAGGATGACCCAAAGAACTAAGGAAAACACTACATTTAAGGTGAAAGTTTTATTTTCAAGGATAATCCGTGTGAGGACCAGCTGAAGGAAAAGAGGCAAAGGGTGAGGGTGTGGGGTCCCCGTGTCTCATGCAGTGAGGACATGTCACCCTCCCAGCCCATCGGGGGGCATCGCCCACCGGGGAAGCCCACCGAGCTTTAGTGTCCGGAGTTCTCATTGGGGTTTGACTGTGTAGCCATGACTGAATAAAGCATCCGCTCTGTGACTGCATTCAGTCTCACCCTTCCTTCTCCTCCCTGGAGATCAGGCTGGTATCTCCATGTCCAGAGCCCCAGCCCTCTAATCCCAGGGTCGGTCTTTCTGGCAGGGCCAGCCCCGGACCAGAAAGTATCTGAGGGTCCGCCGGGAGTCAAGGTGTGGACCCAGGGGCCCACAGTGACAAGCAAAAACACTGTCATTCAGGAAATTCCAAGGGTCTAGAAGCGCCACCCCAGAGACTGGGGACAAAGACTGTAAATTACATATTACACGAGAACCTGCTCTTTCTCTGTGTGCATTATTTTGCACCCCCCCAACAGTAAACGGGAACTCAGGTAGAGAGAGATCTGCATCCGAGTGCAGTGCCCGCCACGGGAGACACTCACGGTGAGTTCGCCGGATGAGTAAGAACGCCTAAATAACCACAAAAGATTTCAGTCAGCACTGCAGGCTGACAATGGAGGCGGTGCCACGAGGCTCTTCACGATAAATTACAGAAAACTCGCACAGACAATAACTGCTGTGGGGTTTAAGAAAGGAGCTGTCACTTGATTTATATGCGCGACTATTTTTAACCACATGAAGCTTTGCACCATTTACTCATCTTAACACAGTGAAAACTTTTATACCTTGCAAATCCCCCAAATGCGATGATTATCTTCAAATTAAGGATTCAGGAAAGACTCCTCTTTCTGAGTTGTTACATTTTCTTCTTTTCTTTCTAAGTTATGATGCATGTGATGTATTAAATTTATAGAACTCGTTGTTTAAATTAGGTCACCCACCCCCCAGCTCTTCAGGGGTCCACCCATACCGTTGCACACTGCCGTTTGTCCACGTCTCAAGGTCGTCGCTGACAGAATTACAATTAGTCCGAGCTTCAAACCTGTCGTCAGGGTGCTGGGATGTGAGCTGTAAACTGCCTCGCTCTGGCCTGATTAAGGCTGGGTTCCGGTTCACCCGCTTTATGGTACCGACTCGGCTTTCCACAAAGCCTCTTCTCGCAGCCCGAACTGCACGCAGGCCTCGGAAACACGGGAACTTTGTCCACGCCAGCTTGAAGGGGAGCCTGCTATTGAGGTTTGCTGACAGCTCTGCCGTAGCAGTTTCACTGTGGTCGTTCGGGTTCTTCAAAAACTGTACTAAACTATTGCAAACATTAAGTAAGATTTGTCGTACTGTCATTAAAATAAATCCCAATTCGAGGCTCACCAGGTATATGTGTAGAAAACAGTGCATTTGAATTTTATTCGCCCACTGGAATGGGAAGCTGCTCCTTGAAACCAGGAGGAAGGTCCCAAGTTAAAAAAAGAAGTGGGCGGCCCCCATCCCCTACCCTTGTATTTTGTCTCGGAGCCAGTCCAAGAGTCTGAAAGCCAGTGGGTAGCTTCAAGCTGCCTGCGCGGGGGGAAGTGCCAGTTGCTTCGTCAGGACTCTCCACTCCTCAAGTGTGGGTAGCACAACCGCCTCAGCCAGGCCAGCTCGGTCTCTTGAAGAAGGAGGGGTTGTTTGCTCATCGAGGGTCTGCCTGTTCCTCTCCCGTTTGGCGTTTAGGCGATGGAGGGGCTTGGCGGTCCTCTCTGCAGTTTCTGCGTCTGGTGTTCGAAGCGTCCCTTGATTCAATTATGGTGGATTATCCTCATCAATTTTGTGTTAAGGTATTTAGACCTTTAGAATTTAATTCTGTTACACTGAACAGGACGCAGGTTAGGACCTGAGCTTGCAATATGGCCCATGACTTGGAAATATTTTGCTGGCCTTCACCAGACTTGTGACGAGGCACGTAGCTCAAATATGCCCCTCCGGTTTTTCTTCCCCTCGTCACCTGAGACAACAGTGTAACTGACTCAGGAAGGCAAGACCACTGTGGGCTGACCTTTTTAGTGGGTGCTTGGTTTACGCTCACAGTTCGACCAAAGATGCTAAGTTAGCCCTGACTGCCTGGTTTTCTCCATAGCAAAGACAAATCACCAGAAAGCAAAAAAAGTAGCACTATTTATTAAATGAACGCACACCTTGAATTTGTGAAAAAAGAACATGACCCAAGAATACGAGCTGAGAAGGTATTCTTTTTTAAAAATTTCTTTGTTTACATGTCTTTATTCTTTACTTATGTATTTCAAGAAGACATACTCTTTGTCTTAATCATCCAGACTTACACATAGAAAAATGCACCTGTTGTTGACATGTAACGATAGTTTGATGTCCTGGAATTAAGTCTGGGTGTTTCTTTGCTGTAGAACTGACGACTTCCCTGGCTTATGCTGATAGACTCCAGTAAGAAGTTGCTTGGGTCTTGAACACCTGTAGGAAATAGGACCGTAGTCAGGGTGGCATCCATAATAAAGCAAACTTTGCAGCTGCTCTTGGGGGCTCAGGACAGAGAATGAGCTGTCAATCCCACCCTGGGCCTTCGGTGGCCACAGGGTTAAATCCAGACTCACGACTCTACAAATTAGTGAATCACATTTGGCGCAATGAGGGTACCGAACAAAAGCACCCCAGCTTGAAACATCAGTTCTTAGGACTTCTATTTTTGAGAAAACTCCTGAACTATTTAATTCTTCTGGCTTACTTAACTCCAGAGTTGGGGAAGGAGAATTTCTCCTTTTTCTTCTGCTGGGCGGACGAATAAATTGACATGAGACAGATTGGCAGGAGAAAAACAAATTAAAGTTTTATAACACGTACATCATTTTGGCAAGCCACCCATGTTCCTGGGTCTCCTACAGAAGGGTAACTTCCACTAGTTTTCAGAGCTTCTGCTGTGGCTGCTGTTTCTTAAAAGAATCAGCTGAAATAATTAAGGCATATCTGAGAGTGGCAAATGCCACTCCCTTTGAAGCATTAAATGAGGATGAACTGTCCTTTAATTCAGATCCAGTCTGTATGTGTGCAGGACGAGAGTCCAGGGATAAATCTGAGTCTGTGGCCTTTTGTGCTGGTGTTTTCAGAATCATTTCGTGCTATTCCAGCCAAAAAGCCACAGAGAACCTCAGACAGCCCCGTTCCCTCTGGAGCCTGTGCCCCGCCCCTCCACTGGGGGAAACAGAGCACCAAGGGGCCGGACTCCGCGCACCTCTGCTGCTGTGTTGGTTAGCGCTCTGGAGCCCCCGTGACGGAGACCAGCTTCAGCCCTCGGGGTCCCTGTGGCAGCCACCAGGAACAGGGAGTCACTGAGCATTTCCCGTGTGACTGGTGTGGCTGAGGGTGTGAGTATTTAATTTTAATTTGTTTAAATTTAAATAGCCACACAGGGCTAGTGGCGGCCAAATTGGACTGCACAGCCCTAGAGTGAAGGGGTTCAAAACGAGCCTCCCCAAAACGTGTCACTTGGGCGTGCAGACTACATAGAGCTGAAGGCAACTCAGAGCCAGCAGCAGCAAGAAAAACGCTTACCCTCCCTTCACCACCTGGAAGAACTTAGACAGGGGGCGTGGCCCAGCAAGAGCAGTGTTACCACCAGGTCATTTTGATCTGAATCAACCCATCTGTATGGGGGGACGGACAGCTGACTCCTGCGCATCTGTTCTCCCTACCGTCCTGTGAGTCAGCCTCCTCCCCGCTGATGCCCGGGCCCCTACCCCATTCCTCAGCTCCAGGTGGCGCGGAACACTCAGTTGCCCAGCTTGTTCCTGGGCCTCATTGTCTTTGCGCTCCCCGCATACATATGTGATTAAATCTGATTTTCTCCTGTCTGTATTATGTCAATTTAATTATTAGACCAGGTAAGAGAACCTGGAAGCATAGAGGACAATTTTTCTTTCATATTAGGGAAGTAAGAAGCCACTCTGGAGAACCTGGCCCTACCAGGAATTCAGTCTCATCTGTTGCTACACGTAGGCCTGCTCCCATCCTTCCCGGCATGCAAAAGTCCTTAAGGAGTAAGGGGAAAAGGTGGGATGTTTCTCTGGGGACAAACCCGATGTCGGGGAAGACCAGAAAGGAGCTGGGATAAATATCACTGCCTGAAGGTAGCGCAGAGAATTTTCTCAGCTGCTCAGTGAGGTTCCCTCTGTACCTGTCAGCCAGGAGGGTGGCGCAGAGTGCAACATTATATTAACTATAGATGAGCATTCTTTTTATGGTGAGAGGTTCCGTTTCATGTATGGATTCTGTTCCTGAAATAACTGGTCTGCATATTGGACTGTGTTTAGAAGCTTACTTCATCGGTTTCTTTTAAAATTTTGTTTTTAGCTTTGGATTTTGAAATGTAGTACAATCTCAAAATGGCTTACTAGAAAAAAAAACACCCAAACTAATAATATTTTGAAAAGAGATACAGTTGCATTACCGCAAGCATTATGTGCACTGCAAACTCAGATGGAAGCTCGTGAGGGACCCTCAGGCTGACCTGCCTACACGGGCCCTCACACACCTTCCCCAGACCTGTCCTCGGCCAGCGAGGGCTGCAGAGTGGGTGAGGTGCACGCTCCCACGGGCTTCCCCATTCCGTACCCCTCCCTGCCCCAGGCCTCACGAGGGACGCGTTCACCGCCATCCCTTTTCTCTGCCACCCACAGCGGCGTCCGCTTTCTGGCTCACCAGTTAAGTGTGAGTCACTGGCAGTTTGGGGACACATACTGGTTGTTGGGGGGGCAGTGAGAGAGTGGCACTGAGGTAGAGCGGCCATGGCCTAGTCAAGCCAACCGAGGAAAGGTCAGGTGG
>CM052549.1:79231595-79250036 GCA_028533065.1 Trachops cirrhosus
TGCAGCTTGAACACTTCCAAGTCACATGGTAAATGACAGAGCTGGAAGCGAACCCGGGCAGACTGGCTCCACAGCCCGTCCTCTGAGCCTTTGCAATCCAGCGAGGCTGTGCCGGACTCGGGCCAGGGAACCGGGCCCTTTGTGGAACGGGGACGGGTTGCCGGGCTCCCATGCAGCCGACTCTGGGCTGCGGAGAGCTGCAGGCCGGCAGCTGTAGAGAAAGGAGCACCTGGCTCCTCCCTAGGGCTGCCTGAACGAGTTACCGCAGGCCGGCAGCCTGCACAGCGCACTTCTGTCCTCGCAGTTCTGCAGGCTGGGGGTCCAAACCCAAGGGGTCGGCGAGGCCACGCTCCCTCCGAGGGCTCTGGGGGAGGGTCTCTCCTAGTTTTCGAGCTTCTGGCAGCTCATGGCATCAGTCTCCGCCTCCGTCTTCACACGACCGTCTCCTCTCCATGGCTGTGAGCCTGTTGTTGTCTCTTACAAGAAGGCTCTCATGGCATTTGGGGCCCAGCCCAATTCAGGATGAACTCATTCTGATCTTGACCCTAATTCCGGCTGCAAAGACCTTGTGTCCAAATACAGTCACATTCTGAGGTTTCAAATGGACATGGATTTTGGAGCAACACAATTTGTGCTACAGTGGCCAAGAAACATCTGTCCAGTGTAGCAGAAACAGGACCTACCCAGGAGCCTCTGGCTCTCTGAGCCCCAGAACTGTGTCTCAGGGTCTTAGCCTTCCCACCAGGCATTCAGCCCAGCTCTGCGGGGGGCGAGGTCCCAAGCAGTGCTGAGCGGGCTTCCCAGGAGAGACACTTCCAGGCAGGCGTCTGAGCCACCCCCTGGGAAAGCCATCCCTCTGTTGTCATTGCTGCCACCAGATTCCTTATCGATGAAATCCATTGTTTAGTATCTTGAAATCAACGTGCTTTGAAGCAGTGGAGAACTTGGTAGTTAAGGTCGTCACTGCAGTAATCAGAGCCGCCAGTTGAAGAGGGGCAGGACCCCCCCGAATCAGGACTCCCCCCACTCCAGGTGGTGGTAAATCGAGACACACACACCTGGGCGGTAGAAACGCTGTTGATGTGCACCTGGCTTCAGAGGGCGCGCTGTCCTCAGATGAGCCGTGTGGGCACCACCCTGGGCAGATTTTTCAAGTCTTTTTATCGGAGTGTGTGGAGGAGTTACAAAATATTTCTGTACCGTTCTCTGATCTGTTTTTTAAATGGTATTCTTAATAGTTCTGCTGTTAAGTAAGGCTCATCCGCTAGCTGATGTTCAGAAATAAGCTTAATTCTTTACCAGTTCATACCCCGATGTCCCTGGTTTTCCAACTGGATGCCGTGTTCTGTGTCTGTACATTTTTACTAAACCTAAGTTATGTTATGCCTCTGAAAGTCTGTTCCTGGAAAAAACGATTTTTGCTGCTAAAAAAGACCATTAATTTCACAGATTCTCTCCCCATGGCTCGCTGCTGTTTTTCTGCAGCGCAGCTAGCTGCGGGGTGGTTAATTCTGATGAGAAGTGCAGAGCATCTCCCAATTCCTACAAGACACTGGTAATGCAGCAGTTCAGCTGTGTGTCCCCTCCAGTTCCCACACCCACCCCCTAGGTCCTTCCCCAGTGGGAAGATGATAAGCAGACCCTTTTTCAAAATGACGACAAAATGTTTGTCAGGAACATCATAAAGGTTTGATAGACTGCATACTTATTTAGAACAAGCATTTCAATGGATCTTTACCCTTTTTTTGAATTAAGAATTCCCTTATCTATGATCCCCATTGCTAGGAAAGTACACATTTTCACACATGTGCACAGCTGTGCGCACAGTTACAGAGAGATCTGAAACACTTTGAAGGTCACACGTAGTCCCCGGGGTGAGAATTCCAGCTTTGGAAACCAGTGTCATCGTTTTTTATCCATTCACTATCGTAACTAATCATTTCTCTTAGAAAAATACTTTAGTTGGCCGGCAAGATTCATTGAAATGACACACTTTTGTTGGAAATCTTTATTTTATATAGGAAAAAATAATTTTTAAGTACAGTATTGCAGTTCAGGATCTTCCAACCCTCATACTGACCTCCCCACCTTGGTTTCCCTCGTATGAGTTCAGCCCCTTCCCTGGGATGGAAGTGCCTTTGAGTCCAGGAGCCAGTCAGTTTGTTGCTCACCTGCTACAGAGGGACCTCAAATAATGCTGTTACTTAATTTGTAAAATTAGGGAGGGTCAACATGTTAGCAAAACCCTCTCTAATTTTAATTTTAGGGAGGGTTTGTTAGCATACTGACTGAAACTCATTCACCCTAAATGTAATGCCAAAGAGTGCAAGAGAGGCCGTCCCTCCTGACTCCGTTAATGAAGCGGCATTCAGGAGGCGGGGCTGGGGGAGGAGTCCCGTGGGGAGTTGCTGGGGCGACACAAGGGGAGATTGGCACCGAAGGCATCCCACTGCGCTGAGCAGGCTCCTCCTTCCCTAGAACTGTTTCTACCGCTGATCCCGTGAGACAAGGGTGTGCGGAAACCTTGCAAAAAACATTCACGTGGCTAGCCACTATCCTTCACCAAACTTCATGATTTATTAAATTGGTGGATAATGATCTCCCCTTTTGTTTAGTTAGTTCCCTTATAAAGAGATTTTATTCTTAGGAGTTTCACTAATTAAGATAAACAGACAATTAGCTTCTTGGCAACAAAAACAACTACTTGTTTATCTCTGTATCCCCAATGCCTAAAACAGTGTTTGGCATAAATACTGCATTCAGTCAAGATTATTATATGCATATTTCTTGAATGAAAGTAACAAAAATATCTATTACAAATGTAAGTGATTTATTAACTAATTCTAGAAAAGATTCATGGTAACTTAAAACAATTCATTCAATAACAGATAACATTAAATATTACAATTATTATAAGAATACACTAGAAATAGAGCAAATAAAATGATATATTGCTTAAAGCAAATTTCTCTTTTAACAAGTAGACAAGGTGTCTCTTGAAGCAAATATTCTAATATTCCAAATTCTTTGAAAATTATACCTAGCCTAGAACAGAATTTCTAGTATGTGATTATGTCTTGTATTTTTAAAAGGTATTTGTCAGTCAGCTGCTTTACATTAATCGTATGGTTATTAAGTAGAATTATTGCCTCCGATATTTTCCTTTGCTTATGGTAGAATTAAAAATAGCCTTTCAAGTCTTAAGAACATTAATAAGAGAAGCTCAATTATGTGAACACAACTAACAATACTTCATGTAGCAATACTGCAATGCTGGTAGCATCGTGCAGAATGTCCCATGAGCGCCAGCACCCTATATGAGGCATGAGAAACTCTGCTCATCCGCCCCTTCGATGCAGGTCCCTCGGTCTCCTGCATCCGCCGTTCTTCTTATTCTTTCGCACGGACCTCTTGCTGCAAGCTCTCGTGAGACCGCACATGACCCAGCAGGGCATGCATTTCAAACCTTATACACAAATAGGGCTTTCGTTCTTGGCCCCTGTTCTTTAAAATTTAATTAAAATGCTTCATCTCTCATCACAGAAATATATTCTTTTCTGGCTTCTTAGCCTTGTTGTCAGTTCTAGTTTGGTTAGGTTTTTCAGTGGAACTCCACTTTTTTCTCAGTGCCTCAGACAGGAAGAAGGAGTGCCACGTGCAGCACCCGCCAGCCTGCCCCAGAGAAGAACTCCTAACTGAACCTCTTGTCTCCTTCAGCCAGTCCAGAGCTGAGGAAGCAGGGATCTGAAGTTGCAAAATAAATTACAGTGCTGCATTCTCCGTTCTTAGCCTGAGGAAAACTTCCTAAATGGACTCAGTTCTGCTCTCCCTCGGTATATTCTCATATTCCCGATCACAGATTTGCTTGGTAACCTGCCGTCCTGTAGGACGTTGCATGTCTAGATGAATGCTTTCCATGTAGTCGTGGGCGGGCCCACCTTCCTACATAGGCCCGCAGCTGCGCTGCAGTCGCCCCTGGCGCGGCCCTGCGGCCGAGGTGGGGACCGGGGCTGCTCTGCCATCTTCATGTCCTTTCTCACTCCTGCGCTTGTGGCGTCTCGTAACGTGCCAACAGGGGCCACTGTCACATCTTCCCAAAGCCCTGCTGCTCCCCTGACCGTGCCCCCTGCGTCCACTCGAAGACAGGGAGGTGCTCCAGGACATTGAGACGGCTAAATGACATCGAGAGGGATGGACACATAGATGTCATCTGGAAAGTTGGGGTTCCAGGTGCATGAACAAACCTCCCCCCTGACCCTCAGGCTTGTTTTAGGAATATGTGATCCACAGAAGACTTTGTCATAAACTGATCTGAATGAGCCAAAGCGCTTCTGAGGGTCCTCATTTCCCAATGAGCATGGTGTCTCACTGATTCAGTAGTCCAGCACAATTTAAAAGTGTTGTTGCTTAGTTACTGAAGAGACCTTTGTTTTGATTTAATTCCTCTTCAAAATGATTTAACCGGAGCCACTCCACTTGGATATAATCCCATAAGGGTGCTTTTTCTGGGGTCCGTGGTCCCCTAGGAAACCACTGCTTGCAATAGATTCTTACAAGGAGTCGGCGACCCTTCCCAGCAGCACTGGTCGCTAGTGTGTGAATCACTCTGTGTGGGCTTTTAAAAGCCCGCACACATTCGCAGTCTTGGGAAGAAACAGACACAATATAGAACTCTAGAAGATGAACGTATGACGTCCAGATTACCACACGCCCATTGCGTCTAAATCTCCCCCTCTGAGCATCATACAAGGGCTCGTGACAGCACAGAGTGGGGCCCAGGCACCCAGAGAGCAGCGTTGTCAGCCTCTGAAAGACGGGACATTGACGTGACCAGATGGAAAAGCATGGGGACAGCTCTCTGAGAAAGAAGCCTGTGCTGGATGCCAGTGAGCTTACGAGGACCTTGTGTGTCCCAGAGAAAACAAGGCTGCCTTAGACTCACAGATTTTACACCAGGTGGCAAAGTGCTAAAGATTGTTATTTTTTGTCTTTGGTTTGTTTGTTTTAACGTGCTATGAGGGGAAAAAAAGAATGGATGGGAGAAGTCTCAAAATACACCCTGTCCTTTCATGAAAATGAGCAATTCAAATAATTCCTCTCGGTTTTCAAGTAGATGTTCCCCGTGATCTGTGCGTTCAAGTTCAGGCTCAACTTCACCGAGCAGCAGATCCTTAGTCTTATAGGAATGTGTAGGACAGCCCAGCCAGTAGTTTATGAGCTATCCTCTCTTTAGCTTACAAATTTATGGATGCTTATCTTCATAAATCTGATTTTCCTTCTAGAAATAGGAGGAGAGGTTGTTTCTGAGAGCTTCTGAGAGCCATTTTTACAGAAAAAGTTACTTGGAAGAAACTAAGAACTGAGCAGTCCACAGTCTCTTGCAACAGCGACGGCCTGAGCAGCGTGCCTGCTGGCACGCAGGAGCCTCCCGCATCCCAGTATGTGGTGTCTTGTCCTCACGAGTTCGTTGATGGGAAGTGGTACCTCGTCATCCACTAAGCACACACATATTTCACAAGACATCTAAATGCCCTCCACAAAACAGAGCAAATTCAGAAAATACAGGGCTTTTTCACAGGCCTCGGGGGATTACTTCAGTTGCCTCAACAGTCTACCAGAGTAGAAGTATCAGATTCTTTAAAGTTCGGATAAATAAATTGGGCTGTTTATGGAAAAAGTACGATAGTCTTCACTCTCAGCAGTCTTTCTTTTTACATTGACAATATAGGAATAATCTGTCTCATGACAAGCTAACCTGCATCAAAAGCCTTGAAACTACATATTTATGTGAACGTCTGGCTGAAAATACTGTGGGAATGTGAACGTGAAACCTGCCCCCATTTCCGGGGGAACGTGGCCTGAGAGGGGCTTTGGCAGCACCGCGAATTCACTCAGTCCCAGCTACACTGAGAACCGTGAGAGCTGGCCGTGGTGCTGAAGTTGTCGGGCCTGCGCTCTCCGGTGGTTATATTGGTGGTGGGATGTGGTAACAAGAGCCAGGGTGCTGCTCCAAATACCTTTTTAGGGTAAAATTCTCACCTTCTTCGTGTCACCACTCAGAACCCCAAAGAAGACTTGTAAGTGATTTCCATTCCTGAGTTGATTTGGAAGGGTGGACGGAAGAGGGGAGGCAGAGAAATGTCTGGGGCGCTTTGAAGATGGATAAAAAGGGCCACGAGTCTGCAATGCAGGTGGCCTCCAAGGGAAAAAATGCAGGGGAACGGATTCTGTCCCAGGCCCTCCAGAGAGGGGCGCAGCTCCGCCGGCACCTCGATTCGAGCACCACAGGCCCTTGTCAGACTTCCAAGCAGCAGCGTTGTAAAACGATGACATTTTTGTCTTAAGTCACTAAGTCTGTGGTCTTTTGTTACAGCAGCGATAGGAAACTGATCCCTTGCCCAACGGTTGGTTTTCCTAGATTCATACCAACAGGACTTGTATGTTAGAATGTTTCCTGGAATAGTGGGAGCTTGCCACTCTGTGCATGACTCGTCTGAGAAGCAGACATGCGTGTCTTGGTTCAGATGTCTGAGATTCCTTTACGACTTCCTTGTGACTAAGCCACAGAGCGCTACAGTGTTTCTGCGGCCCCCACAGGGCACTCCTTCAGAGCAGGCGTCTTAAAGACCACAGGGTCTCATGTGCTCTGAGACTGCTCCCCAGTTCAACCGGAGTTAGTTCCTGAAATCATCAACAGCCTGTAAACTGGATGGGAGGGGTTGGGTGAGCATGCGCGGTTTTATGCCCTCACTATTAGCAACCGATAATCAGGGAAACAGTGGGATTTCTGGAAGCTCACATTTTTCCATACAGATTTTGTACTGCATTTGTAAGACTGACAACCTAAGGCAAGCGGCTAGTTATATTTTGTGAGATTCCTATTATTTGCTTACATTTTCTAGGAAAGCATTATTTCTCATTGACATGGTTATTTCTTCTCCTTCTAGTAAAGTATTCCAGACTAATAAACAGGCATAAAGTAATAACATGATTTTTCAGATGGTGACCACCAGCGGTAACATTGGAAACATCACACTGAGCCCTGCACGCTGGTGCTCGTGCACCAGTCCTCCATCCAGTTTCTCTCCTCCATGTGCTCTGAAGGGAGCACAGCAGGCCGGACTCGTCGTTTATCACTTGCATATCTTTATGCTTTTATTTACATATGTGTATATATGGCACTCTTCTCTTTGTACAGTGGTGGGATATAAAAATGAATGCACAAAGTACAACTAGTCAAAGCAATACTAATAATAACAAAAAACTATGATGTTCTGTAACCTTGAAGAATATCTGTCAAAATATTTTAAAACTGCCTTAACAATCAGTAATGAAGATAGTATAAGACAAGAAAAAAATAGTAAAACTATTATTTATGTGGTTTCTTCCAATTTGAAGCATTAGAAACATTGCACATTACTTTTTATTTCCTTGTGAAGAACTTACCAGGAGCAGTTCAAACAGTGCTTCCTGTCTTCTCATTGTGGACCTTACCGTAGGGAGCCAAGTCTTGGCAAGTCATACTCCTTTCCAAGTTTGGGTCAGCCTCTGCCGTGTATTCCTTGCCCTTTCAGTGTCATGAACTATCTCTGAGAGTCCCTTTAATGTGAAGTTTTGTACCAGCGCCACTTCCTCTGGGACATCTTCCTTTTTGTGTCACCACAACGGTCTTCATTTCTGCCGTTCCGTTCCCTTCACTGGTGCCTCTGTCTGCACGGCCAGAGTCTCAAACAGTGGCATCGTCAACAATACCTTCTACAGCTTCACTTAGGCTCAGGATGGGTTCCACTTCCAGCATCATCGCCCTTCATTTCCTCGACGCGCTGGTGCATGTGCTGCCAGCTCCCTCTTGCCGGTGTCCGTTTCTGTGAAATTCTGCGTACGTTTTTCACTGGGAGACAGAGAGGTCACACAACTGCATGCTTTGCTGTCTGCGCATGAAAACAGTAAGAGGAGCAGGGGGCAGTCGCCAGCCTACTTCGCAGACAGAGACAGGACGGGGCAGTGATGATGGTCCCATCTGCTCTTCAGGTGTTTAGGGTTCGCGGACGGAAGAGCTAGCGATGAACCTGAACATTATGTGTCAGCGTGTGAAATGTGTGTTATGCAGTTGTCCAACTCATATACCGTGGCAGCCAAATTTGAATAATGGTGGGAGACTGGTGCGTGTGACTAAACCGTCGTCGCTGAAATACATGCACCTCACGCTCTGCAGAGCAAGACGGCGTGTGCGTGCGCGTGTTCGGCATATTTTAAACTTTAAATAATACCATAAAAGTACATGTCTTTCCACCAGCTCACTTCATTTATTCAACATTATGTTTCTGAGTTAATTATATTGATGCATGCAGCTATAGTTCATTATTTTTTTCTTTCATATGCTATTCGATTCATATGGCTATACTCCAGATTATTTACATATTCTTTCAAGAAAACTTAGATTGCTCCCACTTTTTTATTATTGAAAATATTACTCCCCTCCGAGAATTCATTTACTGCTTCTGTGTGCTTATGCACAAGTTTCTCTAAGGTAACCATGTCTGGGAGTATAATTACAGGATTTTAAACCTTGCTAGACCCTTCCAAATTGCTCGGTCACGTTACACTCCCAAGTAAGTTTCTGCAAGTGGTTTTGGCTCTACTCGCTCCATAATAACTAATACTGCATATTTAGTTTTACCAATTGGATCGTATAAACCAATGGGGATAAACTAATTAATTGGGATTTTCCTTGTTAATGGTGAGGCTGAGCATATCTGCATGTTTCTTCAAATGTTTTTTACATTTTCGGCAGTTCTATTGATACATATTGATTTATATAGACCAAATATTCAAAGTCATAGTTCACGTACATCACAGCTATCATCACCTAGTCTCCGTCTTGTCTTTTCAATTATCATATGTTTGATGCATAGACTTTAACTATTGTAGGATATAGTAGAATTTATCAATTTTTCTTTTTTAGTTTGTGTTATAAAAGTATTCTCTTGTATGCTCCATGCATCAAAATAATGCCTCTTTTTTCTTCTGCGAGTTTTAACTTTTTTCTATCTGTAGGTCACTGGTATATGTGGAACTCACTTTTGATATGGTATAAAATAAGATCCAATTCCTTATTTTTGGCGTATGAGCAACCAAATTTTCCATCATTGTACGTGAGAAAAACACCCTTTCTGCTCTGACCTGCGGAGCCAACGCTGTCATACATCATTTTTTTAAATTAGACTTTGTTTTTTAAAGCAATTTTTAGTTCACAGCAAAAATGAGCAGAAGGTACAGATATTTCCTATATACTGGCCCATTATCAACATATATCACCTGTGTGTACACACAAAAGTCTCTTTTTGACCCTGGCTGGTGTGGCTCAGTGGATTGAGTGCCAGCCTGTGAACCAAAGGGTCGCTGGTTTGACTCCCAGTCAGGGCACATGCCTCGGTTGTGGGCCAGGTCCCCGATGGGGGGCGCACAAGAGGCAACCACACATTGATGTTTCTTTCCCTCTCTTCCTCCTACCCTTCCCCCTCTCTAAAAATAAATAAATAAAATCTTTAAAAAATTTTTTTGAAAGAGTCTCTTTTGGGACCCTCTACTTTATTCCCTTGGTCATATTGTCAGTGCTGCACAAATCTCAAACTACTGAGATCTTTATAATGGGATTTGATCTCTGATAGAGCAAGTCTCCCTACATCACTGATTTTTAATAACTTTCTCAAAGGTTCTAGTTAAAATTGATGCACTAGTGTCTTTTAATAGATTGTATCTTCTATTCAGATGTAAATAGAGTACATCTTTTAACTACTGCATGTTTATAGAAATGCCATTGTTGATAGTTTTATTTAGATATAATTCACATATCATTTAATTCACCTCCTTAAAATGTACAGATCAATACCTTGTTTTTTGAAATATCTTATATATAGTCATAAACATTATGTTTATGAGATTTATTTAAGTTGTTACATGCTGTTAAAGCCATTTGTTTTTGCTGTAGAGTATTCCCCTACGTAAATATTTTACCATTCATATATCCAGTTTAGATTATTACTTTTTATACTCCTTATTTCTATAATTTCCTTTTGGTTCACTTTAAATCTGCCCAACTTTCTAGGTAGTATTTCAGTTTCTTCTCTATCCTACAAGCATGTTACTTATATTGGTTTTTATGTTGTTCATAATTACTCCATTATGCTGAGGATCTAGGGGCTGTCCTCTGGTGATTTTCATGTCTTACTTCCTCCTCTGTGTGTGGTTTTTTGTCGCCCTTTGGTTTGTTCTTTGCACTCTGCCGTCTCAGGGGTGTATGTCGTCTTGAGTTGAAGTCGTTGACCTGAAAAGATTGCATTTGCTTCAGCCAGGTGCCTCGACACATAACCTGGGTCAGGATTGTGCTCATTTTGGGGGTTGGGACTTCCTGGGCACTCAAATAATGTAAATTCAGACGGTAGCCTATGTGAGGACCGGCCTGTCCTTGTGAATTTTCAGGAGGGTGTAGGTCTGTTTCGTTCTGTTATGTTTTGCTTAGCCTGTGTCCTGGTCCAGACAGATGACTCACCACCATTTCCTGTGTCCAGCAGTCGTTGTTTCTGAGCCCCGCCTGTCATTGAAGACGGAGCCTCGAAGAGTCTTAGCTCTTTGCAGCTTCTGGATTCCAGCCCTCCACCCTGGGGAGCCCAGGGCACTTCCCTGGCCCCGGGAGGCTGTGCACACTCAGCCCTCTGCCTGTCTGAGATAAGGGACCCTCCGGCAAAGGGCTGGCCTACCGCTCTGAAGATATCCTGCTGTCCCTTTCCTTGTCCTCAGGACTTGCCTTACCTTCCAAGTGCTCAGCTGTGCATGAAAGGGACACTTGTTATCTTTGACGACACAGCATTTACAGGAATTATTTTGGAAATTTTCAGAATCCCTAGTCTGTCATACACCAGAAACGGAAAGTGGTGCTATCTTCTTTAAAGAATGGAAGAATATTTCCTGAATATAAACAAAACAACTCCACCTAAATGAATTCGTAGTATTGCCTTGTGAAGTGTGTCACACCGATGATAATAATAGGAGCATAAAATATTCATACTCATCACTCTCACTTAGTTATCACGAATAAATTAAGCTTTTATTTCCTTTCATGGATTTCCAAGTTCCTGATAGTGAACTTCCAAAGGTAAAAGTCATGTTATTTCTAAGTATCAGACTACATATCTTTCACCATGGTGCACAACACTGCAGTCAGTCCTTGCACACGCTCGGCAGGTCTGTGGAACACGCACGCGGGAGGCGCTCCCAGGAGTGGAGATGCTGGGTTAAGGTTGTACCGTCGAGTCTGCCCTCAGCAGACGCTGACAGTGCTTGTTTGCCACACCTTCATCATCACGCCCTCAGCCGTGTCCCATCATGCTTCTCTCCGACAGCCCGATAAGGGCGAAACAGCAGGACCCGCTACAGTTTGAATGTGTTTTCCCTTAGTATGATGAGTACTGAACGTGACCCCCGGATGAACGAACAAACAGCTGGTATTCTGGGAGTTTTCACGGTGAGGAAGGGATGTGGTGTAGGCTCGATTTGGGAGCAGCTCGTGAAATGGACTTCCCTGCTTTTCCACTCCCACCCCAGCATGCAGACAGAAGCAACTCACTCTCACACCGACCTTATTCAGGATAAGAGAGGTGCTGTATTGTTCCAGTGTTTTGGTTTCAGGGATTTCCCTCCATGCAGAATAAACGGTGGGACGGAAATACGCTGAAGCTCTAAGTAAGCAGACTATGCGCTGTCAACAGTGAATGTTCAGCACCTCCACAGTGCAGGCACTGAAACAGACTGAGGTACTGTCGACATACTTGAAAACAGGAGAGAATCACGTGCTCACAGCGTGTTTCTTAGAAGCAGACTAGCTGTGATCCCCATCCTCCCCGTCTTCCAAAATAGCTGCCTCCGTCCCGAGCATCACAGGGGCAGAGACCCAACAGCCAACAGAAAAAAAGACATTATTACTTCATTTTGTCTCTGTGTTTGAAGAAAAAGAAAAGAACACTTTCTCAAAACCCACTGAGCGGACCTCCCCTTGCAGATCATTGGCCGGAATCGAGTCGTTGAGCATGGTGATGCCCGGAAGGATGTATAATAATGCAGTGCCCTGAATGGTTACAGGGCTGAGTGCGCTGCACAATTATTTCATTTCCTCTCGGTTGGTATTAAGCCACTGAAGTCCTCATTTGGAGCTCAGTGATTACAGCATTTATGGGAAAATGGGCCCTGAATTCCGAACAAGTTCACGAATGAGATTTGCAACAGAACCTATTCACCAGCTGGGGACTGCTCAGTATTATTACATTTTAAACTTGATCCTTGAACATGAATTTCAAAAAGAAATAGAAGCTAGTAAGTGTGAAAGAATCCCACCTCCCTATGATGCAGGCTTTGCAAGGGGCTTAACAATGGAATGCAGTCGTATTTTATGAATAGCAACAACAAAACTTTGCATGTGGATTCATGAAAACAGGCATTTGGTGAATGAGATACTGTCATTCTTTATTGCAGAGTTATTTATTAGACATTCGGCCCTGCTCCAAATTACCCTTTCACCATTACTTCGGTCAGTTTCCCTAAATCTACCCATAAACTCTACCAGTACGATGGAAGCCTTCGCCGAGAAGCCTAGCTCTGCTACTCCCCCAGAGTTGCTAAAACACAGGCGCGGCTGACTCTCACAACTCCTTCCCACATCCCTCAGGGGCGTCAGGGCAGCAGGAGAGGTTTTGAACCCTGTTCGGGAAGCCCTGAGCCGACTCAGCACAGCTCAGAGACCTCAGCTGTGGCCCTGACTCATGAAGGAAAAGCTCCAGGTTGAAAGCAAGCACGCGCGCCGGCAGAACCGACCCGGAAACATCAGCCGGCCGCAGGCCGAGGCTGTGCTGGAACGGGCAGACCGCAGCCCAGAGCCGCTGTCCTCACGAGGGAAGCCCAGCAGAGAGGAGGTTTGAGTAAAGAAAATTAGGGAAGGTCTTCTTTTTAAGTGACTTCTTACGAGGAGAATGTCAGGACCATTAAAGAACAAAATTCAGCCAAGTCAATTGGAAGATCTAATTGGCTTTATTAAGCAGTTCATGAACCGGGCAGCATCCCATTTAGCAGCTAGAAGGGCCCTCGGAGGGGCTGTCAAAACGGAAGGTTTTGATAGGAAGAAACGTAGGGCAAGGGAGCTACTGACAAAAGAAAATAAAGGTTATTTTTAGTCCAGGACACCGTCTCCGGGTGAGGCGAAGGACAGGCGGGGGTCTGCGTCGCGCTGAGCGCCTGTGCTCCCCGTGGGAGGTGGGGCAGGGCCCGCTGGCAGGTGGCCTCACTGGTGTTGACCGGGATGCGCCAGGCTGGCTGAAACGATTCCGTCTCTGGGGAAACCGCAGTCGGGGCAGGGATTGAGTCTGGGCTTGGTATCGTGGGCTTTAGCGCAAGTGACCCCATGTTGAGCCTGTGGTTTTCTCTCTACTGCGTCAAAATTTCGCTTGTCACTAGTGTCATTCCCACCACATTAGCCTGGAGTTTTTACAGCCCAGGTAGCATTTTCTTTTCCTTCTGAAAGTCAACATTTTATTTGTCACAGCGTTGCCCGAGGCTTCTAGAACAGGTTCCGTGGGAAATGAGTGCTCATCAGCATAGAGGCTATCTACAGTCTTACCCCTTTGATTTATAGATTTCAGGTAGTATTTACTTTTTTAAAAAACCTGACAGCTCTGGTGGGGGGTAGGATTGGGAGGCTAGGGATTGAGCAAAAAAGAAAAAGGACTCATGGACACAGACAACAGTGTGGTGATTGCAGGGTGGGCTGAGGGGAGGGGAGGGGAGGGAGGGAGTGGAGCTGGAACAGTGTATAAGGGAGATAAATGGTAATGGGAAAAATACAATAAAAAGTAAACTATTAAAGTAATTTTAAAATAGATGCAAATGTCAGCCTTGCTCTTCGTGGTTAGAGGCAGTCCCAGTGGGGACCCTGCATGTGCCGAGCTGGCGGCCCCGCTGCCTGAGGCTCCTTCCCTGTGGCTCCTTCCCTGTGGCATTGAACTCCACAGACGGGGAGACAGCCCTCCCGCAGTGAGCGTGGTGAGTGCAGTGAGCGTGGTGAGTGCAGTGAGCGTGCGCTGTGCTCAGAGACCCAGGGCACACGAGCACTCCCTCGGAAACGCGCCCAAGTCAGGAGGATGTCCCTGAGACCCAGGGCCACCGCGCATGTGCCTCCCTCTGTGCTGATGGCGTTCTGTGCAAGTGATCACAGACTCCACGTCCAACATTATTTAGAATCTCCACGCGATTGAGCATCGCTCAGTCTGCAGCCAGCACGCTAAACGGACCTGGGACCAGTGAATTCCATTTCCAAGTTTCCCTTAGACGTCCCCAGAGCCAACGCAAGCCTCTCTCACCCTCAGGTGGGCGTTTCGCTTCAGAGGCAGATCCTTCTGCATATATTTTGCCTTAATGCTGGTAGGAAAACTGATATTTTTCAGGACTCTCGTTTGGAGTATCAGTGATTAATAAGCAGCTTTCAAAATGAAAGTTTCCAGGCGAGAGATTTCAACTCTGTTGTAGATGTGGTGGATTAGGATACATATTTTCAGTATTTATGGACTTCAAATCCTAATCCTTTCCAATTCACCAGCTCACTTTATCCAAAAACATGGTACCAGCACCTAATGAAAGGGGCTGTTAGCCTCTGATTTCGAGCTTCCCTTACAACTCCATTTACAAGAAAGTTTTCTGAAGCCAAGAAAATCAGCATGCCCTGTGACTGAGCCGTGCAGTTCTGTTTACTTCTGGCTCCAGACGGTACAAAAAGCACGCACCGCTGTGACCGTGGAATTAAGACACCCACTCTCCTGCACCGGCCTGCAGACATCTGTGCCTCCGCAGAGAAAACTGCTGGGCTTGCCTCCGGCCAGGGGAGTCTGCCTCTGCCGCAGACCTGTGACCTCCATCCAGCCACGGTGCTGACCAGGACCCCTGTGCCCGCCCCCTCCGACCTGGCCTGGGATACGTGATGCCTGATCTACTCCTTTGCATTGGCGTGGTGGTCTCCCCGAGTGGGCTGCCTCCCACTGCTGTCTCTCAACGCGGAAGTCATCCGGAGGCTCCCGTGAAGCCAGCCCCAGCCCAGGATGCTGCTCAGCGCGTTCGCATCAACGGTGGGCGTCTGGCTTACCTGGGAGCAGGGGTGGAGGAGAGGCAGAGGCCGGGAGATGACAGGGAGCACAGACTCACGAGGCTCCTCGAGGAAACCGCTTGCGGAAAGAGAATGCCTTCCTTCTGGTTATGAAACACACACATGCTCGCTGTAAAAACGCTGGAAAATGCAGAGAAACGTAAAGCAGGAACAGTTACCCTAAGCGCACCACTCAGGTAGGGTTCGGGTGGGTTTGTCGTGGGGAGATGTCCGGGCGCCAGGTCAGAAGGTTTCTTTCTCCCTGCTCACAATAATCTTAGGTCCTGTGCTACAGCATTTACGAGAGATTTCCAGGAAGGGGCGTGTTTCCGGAAATTCCTCCTTTCAACAGCTCTGTCCAGTTATTCACGTTTCTTGACTAATTGATCCCAAGGAGAAAACGTCCCCTTTCCAAAATTCTCAAACAAAAAAAAAGGAAAATCTTGTTCAAACATTTTTGGATTTGAAGAGAAATATGCAGGAAGGCTGATTGCTCCAACCCGAGTCACTTACCCTGCTTCGTAATGCTGCCTTAGACACAGACACGAGGTCTCGGGGGAGATGGTCGGAGCAGGTCACACTGACGGCATCATGTGAGCCGCAGTCCCGCTTGGACGGTCTCAGGTTCATGGCTCATCTGGGTACATCGCCCAACTTGGTCCCAGAAACGTACAATAGGAAAAGGATTGTTTTCCCCCATACAGATCTTTTCAGGAAAATCTATCAGCCCTGGCTGGTGTGGCCCAGTGGATTGAGCGCTGGTCTGAGAACCAAAGGGTCACTGGCTTGATTCCCAGTCACAGCACACGCCTGGGTTGCGGGCCAGGTCCCCAGTAGGGGGCGTGCGAGAGGCAACCACACACTGATGTTTCTCTCCCTCTCGCTCCCACCCTTCCTCTCCCTGTAAAAGTAAATAAAATCTTTTAAAAAAATCTGTCAATATACAGGGGTAGGCAAAAGTAGATTTACAGTTTTGAATACGTGAAAAACAGTTTATCCTTATATTATTATTAATTGTTGTATTATTTATTTGTGTTACAACTATAAATGTACTTTTGCCCACCCTGTATTATGAAACTATCATTGTCACAGATCATTTAGTGAACAAAGAAACTGCATTTTAGTAAATATTTCAAAGAGAAGCAGATATAATAAAGGTAGTAAAAATTCTTTGTATTTCTGTTGGACTTGGAGTTGTTAAAAAAGGTTTTCTATCTATTATACAAAAAAGCTGCTTATGTTAAAAATTGATAGGAACTAAATAGATATGGTAAAAAGCATATTAACAGTGTGAATTAAAGTGGAATCTTAAGTTGGTTCCACAAACTGTAGAGCTTAGCTAAAATCTGTTCTGTACGCATATTCTACTTTTGGAATTTAAAACAGGACTAAGACTCTAAGTAGCATGTGACTGGTAACTTGTGCGTGACTGGAATCCGGATTCTGAGGCCATTGTGACATTACTCAGCCAGGCCAGCGTTGTCGAGGCGGCCTCCACGCCAGAGGTTACTAAACGCCCATCTCGGCTGGAGGGATTCTGCATCTGACAGTCGCAGAGAGTGGACAGCATAATTGTAGCCCATTGAACCCCCTTCCAAAACGCCCATCCTACTTGGGAAAAGTGTTGCTTCAGAACAAGTAAAAGAAAGTAAGGTTGTCTACCCACAATTCTAATGGCCCAGGCTTTTTTGTTTTTGTGAAAGGCGGTGCTAGAGAATGCTAATTGTCCTGTGCAAGATTGCATAGAACACAGATGCTTCCTATTAAACCCACCCAGAGACAGAAAGGAGAAAGCATTCTCACATGCACGCAGATTCCAAAGAATCTCTGAGAGCCTCCCAGGAGCTGGTGCTGTTTTTCATCATATTGTGAAAGATAACATGATTAGAACCTGCAATTTCTGACACCAGTCTCGTATCTGATCTTGATGGCTTTATGAATATCTGTAAGAGGCCTAATTGCAATTGCAGCTAACTACTGATTTATCAAGCTATTGGAAGCAGGTACTTCATGAGGACTCTGTAAATGTGGGCTGATGTTAATGGTGGTCAAGTTCCATAATTTGTTGATGTCACTTTACTTCCTTGTAATGTTTATGGTCATAAGATAGAATCGAGTGATTATCTGTGCTAGGGGGCAGGAAATTCATTTCTAAAGAATGACAGTAAATATCAGCACATTGTTGAATTTTCAAAAACATACTCAAGAACCAAATACTAGCAGCTAAGGAAAAAAAATCACACAATGGACTGGAGTCATGCAGAACAAGGAGCAGATGGAAAGTGAGAAGGCACGGGTTTGAGGAGCTGAAGCTGTGGCCAGACCACGTGGGGCGTGCTGGGTCCGCTGGCCGAGGAAAGCCGAGGCATCTCTTCACTGGGTGGAGAAAGCGACCGAGGTCCGTAGCTCCCACCGTCCAGATGCACCCTCCACAGCGGTCTCCGAGCCAGACCTTTGCCACACAGATGCGTGTCCAGCACTTCCACTTGTGACACTAACAGACCTCGACCCCCACTGCCGGGCATCTCGGGCCCTCAGAAGCCAGGCTCACATCTGTCTGACAAAGGACCCGCCTGTTGGTTTAGCTCCTGTCCCTGAGCCGAAAGGTTGCTGGGGGAGGCGGGGGCGCCAGCTCCCAGAACGCGAAGCCCAGTGAGTGACCTGTAGGCCCCCTCAGCGTAGACTTTTGTGAAATCACATGGAAATGTTTATCGTTGTTCTGGCGGCAGGCGTCTGGTTTTCTCTCGGCTTTCCCACGTGCCTCCCCCAGCCCAGTGCGGTCTGCAGCAGAGGCGGGCTGAGTGCCGTGGGCCGCGGCGTGCCGCGCACGCATGGATCTTTTATCCGTGTGAGCGTAAGTTCCACGCAAGTCCCAAGGTCTCTTCTGCGGGGCGGCACCCACACTCCTCCCGGATGTGGCCCCGGTCCCCCGGCCCTCCTCTCTGCTTCCTCGGAGGCATGCTCCGGCGCCACTCTGGAATTCTCTCTTTTTCCGCGCATGCACGAACCACTCGGCCTTCCCACAGCCGTCCCACTCGGCATGGCACCCACTTCCTCCTCTTGCCCCTGCAAGCTCACCGGTTCCTCGGTGCCTGATTTCAGGCTCCCTCATTCAGAGAGGGTGTTCTTTTTTTTTTTAATATATTTTATTGATTATGCTATTACAGTTGTCCTATTATCCCCCTTCACTCCCCTCCACCCTGCACACCCTCTCCCACCCACATTCCCCCCCTTTAGTTCATGTCCATGTGTCATAAGTT
>CM052549.1:79250536-79281954 GCA_028533065.1 Trachops cirrhosus
ATTTGTGACCAAAATCAACCAATTCTGTGAGTATTCTGATCACCAGTGCTTTGAACTGAACTGTACATCTGATAGGTTGGCTATCTCTTGGTCGCTTAAAAGGATGGGTTCTGGGGCTTTCAATTCTTTTTCTGTTTGAGCCATCTTTTGCTGGTTTTTTGTTTTTGTTGTTGTTTTTGTTATTTTGAGTCTTGTCGAGCTACTGTAGGCAGAGAGGGCGTTCTTTACGGCCCGCACTACTCCTCTGAGCAACCGAACGCCCAGGTCGTGCTTTCACTCCCAGCAGTCACGGCCCCGGTGCTCTAGGTACCAGCTCGCCGCCAGTCCCCGCCCTGGACTGTGCGCCCGGAAGGCTGGGCTGCTGCGCTCGTCTTCACCCCTCTCCCCGCACCTAGTGCTGAAGCACGAGAAGGAAGTTCTGAAGCCTGCTCGGGGCTCACACGATTATGGCCTGCTCCTCAAAGTTCTTTTTTTCCCCCCAAAGAAAAGCAAGAGCAGTTCAGCTTATTTTTATTTCCAGTCTTACATTAACTGCATTTTCAGGTTTACTCTGTACCCAAGTGCTCCAGGCAGACATATTTTCCCTAAAACAGAAAAGAGGGGGAATAACCCCTCTGATTTGTGAGGATAAATGACTGAACTTTCATTATGATACTCTCATTCTACCAATAAATCATCTTTGCCTGGAAATTTATATTGTTTCTGGTCAAGAAATATACTGGTGAAAGGCATGTAGTTAACTTTATTCAATTATTTTGTTTCTATTGGAAAGACTAAGTGATTAAAGGAGAGAGTTTTATGCTGTGTACCCTACAGTTTCAGTAAAACGATAATTATTTTCCCTTCGATACATTTATTATCTGCCTTAAAACCGTGGAGTCTGGCTCAGGCTAAAGCAACTATATTTTTCTTTATTACAATAAACACCTTTAATTACCTTTCTCCACACTGCTTTGTTGAGACACAATGGGTCTGTGTCCCGAGGCGCGGTGAGAAAGGGGCCCGGCAGGACTGCCGTCTGCCGTAATTACAGGAAGACGGAGGAGGTCAAAGCCGAGAGCGGGGTGCCGCTCAGGCAGCCCCCCAGAGCTCTGCGCACGGAGACGGCAGTCTTGAATCTCCTCCCAACCTTGTGCCCACCCGAGGCGGGAAGTGCATCCCATCCTCCACTAACACCTGTTCTGTGATACTTCCCTGCTTCCTTCGACCTCCGGGGGCTTTTCTAACAGTGAAGCCAGAAGGGAAAGAATGCCAGGACGGTTGCACAGGCGGTTGCAGAATCAAGGCGGGGTGGCTTTTTGAGACTCAGCCTCCCAGTGTTAAGTCAACGGAGTTTATCAAATACACAGGAAGCGCCTGTTATGCACCAGCCAGTCGGGGAGGTATTAGGGACACAAAAGAACAATAGGACATGCTGTCTGCCCTGAAGGCGCTTATTGTCTGGAAGGAGGAGACAGTCCTTTAAATAAGTGAAATAAATTGTGAGCGGCTACAGGGCCCCCCGGGAGATATGGGCAATCTGTATGTCGGGGTGTGGGGGAGGCATCCAGAAGGCTTCTGAGATGTGGTGCCCCCCCACCCACTGCATCTGGAAAGGTCAGAGGGGCCTCCCCGAGGCGGAGGAGCACCCAGCTTTTAAAGAACTCAGGCCTTCCTCTCCGGTCAGTTGAACAAACATTGGTGAGCATCCCGATGACATGCCAGTGAGTGAGCCGGCCCCTGGGCACACTCTGGTGAGCTGGAAGGTCACTGTGTGTGTATTTCAGGGCTTAGCGAGTGTCCAGGATACAGACGGGAGCCGGCCTGGCCACAGTGCAGGCCCCTCCCTCGGGCCTGGGAAGTCAGGACGGCGGTCCCCATGGGCCCTGAGATTGTCCCAAAGCTGGACAAAGTCGGCTGGCGGACAAGGTGGGGGCAGGGAAAGGCATCGGACGTTTTGCACCCGCTCTAGCTTCTCCTGGTTCTGTTGTCACAGAGGCAATACCGGGCCACCACCTCCTGCTCCGTGGGTGGGAAGGGTGCGCAGGGGGGACAGGGATGGCGGGGGGGCTGCTCCGAGGGACTTGGAGGTGCCCCTCTTGCCCCCTCTCCCTCCCTGCCCGTGCCATTCCTGAAAAGTCACCCTTCCTGCTCCCTTTCCTTGCCCCTCAAGTGCCCCCAAATCCAAATACCACACGGAAACTTTCCATGAGGTTCTTTAATCAGTGCTCCGTGATGACAAGGGAGCTTTTAAAATGATGGACCCAGTGCTCTGAGAATTACATATGACTAACTGTCCAGTTACATACAGGAATCTGAGCGATGTCCAGTGTCCAGCATTGCTTCTCCCCATGGAAAGGCTGGTCCCCATAGGGACGATGGCTCGGGGGACACTGGGCACCCCGAGCTCTTTCTGTCCATGAACTCTGCAGATGGCCGCCTGTGCCTCAGCTGGGCCCCGCGTCTGCCGTCCCTCAGAGCCACACTCTCTGCCGGGTCATCAGTGGGACAGAAACAACGGGAACAGGCCTTCTGAAGTCCTGCCGGCGGAAGCAGCTTCCTCACACCTGAAGTCGGAACTCACAGCAGGCTCCCGGGCGGGGCACCTGTGCGCTGCTCTGGGCACCTTTCAAAGCCCCACCGGTGGAAGCGGACCGAGGCTGTTGTGCGCGGTCACGTCTCCGGGCTCCGTCCCCACCGCTGCCATCGTCACCATCACACAGCACTGCCGTGGCGGCAGCTGTGGTGAGAACATTGGAAAGCGGAGACGAGCTGTGTGCAGTTAATCTCAGCTCCGTCTTCCTCTGGGGCCACCCATTCCCAGTATCCCCATTTGCTTCCAGAACATGGCAGGGGAAGACAAAGGTCTCACAAGTGACAGACGGCCCAGCACCCACTTGGGAACACGAGCATTCCTTGGGATTGGTGGGGAGAGGTGTGCCGTGACCCAGTTTTACTGAGTTTCGGTGGCGTGGTTTTGAGTGTAGAAAGCATTGTTCTGTGTGTCAGAGTGATTAATGATACAGTTTATGCAGCTCATTGGTCACACTTAAATTAGTTTAAATATTCATCTGTTGTTTTGATATGATGAATCGGTGTTTCTTTTTATTTATATGGCCCTTTGAGTACTTTCTCTTGTTGATCAGGAATCAGAAGATGTCCCCCCGAATTTGGGAAGAAGTGCTGTGACCTCCTAGGTCACGGTGCTCGCTGGCTGCCCAAGGTTAGGGACAATGAGGCACCATCAGCACCTCATCCTGTGAGGTGTCCCTGCCGCGCCTCCTGGCCTGGGCGAGGCTCCTTGGGGAGCTCAGTAGCTGCTGGTGCAGGTGGGCAGGTTTCTGACTGGTGGCAGGAGAAAGCACTGGGCGAAGCTGAATGGGGTTGGAGGGCCTGGGAATCCCTTTAAAATCCGTGTGCTGGTCTTGTAACACCAGCTTCCTGTAAGCCCTCCCTTTTTTGGTGCGCATCCGTCACTTGAACTTCCTTGAACTTGGAGTCGGAGTCTCCAGAAACTCTGCCTTCTGGAATTGTGTGAGTATTCCCCCCGAACAGGAAGCTCTTGGGACACTGACACTACATTCGTGGTCAAGAAAGAAAAGGTCGTGAGAGGAACTTGACTGAGACCCTCTGCTGACAGAACTCTGTGCTGAGCTCTTGTTAAGAGAGAGCCGTGCCCGCCCTAGACATGGTCCTGAACGTAACAGTACTTACTACGCACGCAAAGAAAACCTCGCCTTTTTAAGCCGTGGCCTGGGCGTGCTGTCTGCCCAAGAGTGTGCTCCGTGTTTCTCCCGCTGGGGAGTCACCCTCTGTGGACCACCCTAAACAGAAACCTTCGAATGTAGGAAATTGCTGTACTGCAGCCTGAGAACGGGTCCCGGGAGAGCTGGCTAGCTGTGGAGTGGGAAATTCCAGGCACCACGGATCGCGAGAGCCCAGCCTCACAGACAAGCACGTTTATTTGGAAGTCGCCCCCTCCCTGCCAGCTGTCGATCGCGTGTCTCCACCTACTGCCCCCTTCTCCATCTCCGGGCCCCAATCAGAGGAGCAACGGTGTGATGTTCAGTATATACCTCCCACGAAGAAAGTCTGTGTGTGATGCTAGAACCCTGGTGTCCCCAAACTTTCCAGCCTCGGGGGCCGCACTTGCTGTTAATACACTGTAATTCTCACACGACTGTAGGAAATCCAACTTCGTTCCCAGCGTTGTCAATAATTCTTGAGAGTCCCACTCCGATTCCCAGCTTTTTAACACTCACCATTGAGTGTGTCACGCTCATGCCTGCAATGGTTGGCTTTCTCTGCATTATTGGGCCCCAAACGTGGACACTGCAGCCCCACTGACACTCTGTTGTAACATGTGACAGGTTATCACTGACGTTGAGAACCATTAAATGGCACGTGGGATATTATTCCTGTTAAAGTTTGTTAGTATCCAGGTACAAGAAGTTCTTCGAAGTCACCCATGTTCTTCCCTGGGCCACACCATCAGAGCAGGCTGTCAGGACCCACTCTCCTGCCTCCGCCCTTCCCTGAGTTCCGGGGGCAGCTTTATGTCTTCGAGGCAGCGTGGGGAGAAGCAAGTACTTCCCGTTACCCTGTGACTCTCAGAACCATCAAGGGTCCCCGTCCTAACCCTTCCTCCTTCTACACTACTTAATCTTTGTCATATATTTTTAGAATTGATTTGAGAGAAACGTTGATTTGCTGTTCCACTTATATGTGCATTCTTTGGTTGATTCTTGTATGTGCCCTGACCAGGGATTGAACCCACAACCTTGACATATCAGCTAAGCGACCTGGCCAGGGCTTTTGTTACCCTTTTTTTTTTTTACTTGACATCCGTAATAACCTGTTTTATATTCTCATCATTGTAATTAAATTATGAGTGAACACCCCCCAAAAAAAGTCTGTTATCATTTTAATTCTAACGAATGAGGATTTGTAACTATCCATAGTGAAAGGAAACAGCAGCCTTTCACACAGGGATGTCTGAAAGCAGATGTTTGCAAATGCCATCCAAGAACAGGCAGGGAGTGTGTGTGTGATTGTATGGCAGATGCTAACGTTTGGGGGCGTGCTGGGGTGTCAGAGTGCGGCGCCTCCTTCCTGGCGTCGCCACGTTAGTGTTTGCTTCACCGCGGAGTGTGTAGAACCCTCTGACCTGGGAGGAGGAGGTGACGCCGGAGCAGAGACCTGGGCGCCTGTCCCCGAGCACAGAGCACGTGGCTGTACCTGCTTCGTTAGCGGAGAGGTAGTTGTGAGACGGAGAACGTGTTCTCTGGGTGAAGCGATATCGTGGAAACTGTTCGGCGTATAGGGTATCGTGTGGGAAGCGGCTTGAACGGAGTGACGAGCGCTGACTTTGGAGCGCAGACGGTCCGCAGGGTTCTCGTCCTGCCCCTGCCGGTCTCCGCATGTGGGCAAAATTCGCTGCATTCTCCGGGCTTTCGATTCCTCATTTTTAAAATAGACTTCGGACCAGATACCCCCAGTCCCTTAGAGAGCTCTAAACTACTGTTTAAAACTGCTACGTGCTAGTAAAATTTAGAACCCTAATCACCTTGCTGTGGGCTGACAAGATCCCACGTGCAAATATAACGACCCTACGGATCAGTACCTGGGGTTTACCGAAAGCTCAACATGTCCCCAAATCCAAATTGTCGTGTACCCGTTTGAAACTTAGCCACAAGCCTCTCCCACGCCACCGAGGTGAAAACACACACCCTGCGCAGACGCTCTGCCCGCTCTCCCTCGAGCTCCCTCGCGCGTGGACAGAGGTTCCGATGCAGAGTGCGGAGCAGTCGCTGCCCCCAGGGCTGAGCACTCACAGGTGGCGCGTGAGCCCCCATTTTCTCTCTGGATTTTCACGGGCCCCGTGAGGAACGCAGGAGATCTGAGATCTTAGCAGGGCCCGCTGGAGCTGACGAGCATGGGAGCCCAGATCACCCTGCAAAAGATCGCTCTTCCTGCAGGGGCTCACGGAGGTTAATGGCTGCTTTTCCCTACATTACAGCATATATGGAGGTTGTCATGGTAACTGGGTGCAACGTTCAGCCAATGGAATCGATGCAGCACTTTTAGGCTTCCCCAGCAAATCTTTTTTCCTTTCGAATCCAGCCTACCAGTTTGGGGGGACAGTCTGTTCACCGATCAAAAAGGTTTTTCTTGCTTTTTAAGGGGGCATCTGGTATGGGCAGTGATTATGGTTTTACGGAATTTTATAATGCGAACAAATTAAAGGCGTCATTCAGTCCCTTATTTTTCTACTTGTCAAATCAAAACAATGGCCAGGGAACTTGATAAAAATACAGATTCTTCACTCCAAACTCTAAAATCAGAATCTCCTCAGAGACATATTTTTCCCAAACACCCCCGCGAGTCATACCATCAGGCAGGTTTGGGAGGCACCCCGGTGTCGGAATTTCGCCTTGTCGGTAAGGACATGGGTTTCGGTGAGGTGTGCACCCGATGAAAATAAAGAAAGGGCCTCATAGTCGTGGTGGCGTAATGGCCTGAAAGAATGGACGGGAATTAAGTTTATCTCTGCTGGAGCGGAAACACTCAGCTTACGCGTGTGGAGCTTCCAGAACCCTTCCCTCTGCTGAGCCCTAAATGGCAGTGGCTACGGGCGTGAGTCACAGGCATCTGCCCGCAGCCCCCAAGCCCACTGCCGCCCTGCAGACAGGCAGCCCTCGGAAGGGTGAGCTCTGCCCAGGAGATGGGAGTCTCCTGTGGGCCACACCCTTCTCTTTCAGGAGACGTTCGTTTGAGAGGGTTTTCGTCCTTCTGCTTACTACATTTGTTCTCCTCTGATTATTCTAGTCAGGCAGTGGCGAGCTCAGCAAAGCAAAGGCATATTCAACTCCAAAGTTCAACACTTAATGTCAGTTATAAATTTCACCAAGTAGCTAGAAAAGCAGCTATAATAAGGAATGTACTAATTAGTCTCAGAGGCATTTTGCTGCAGAAAATATGAGAATTTTTTTCTTTTGCAGAGTTCACTAATTGCCCCCAACAATAGATATGAATCTCTCTTGTTATACTTGCAGAAAATATATGGCATTTGCTCCCAGCTGGGACACTCCAGAGATATGAAGGGATTTGCAAAAAATTAATGTTTTGAACAGCTAGAGAGAATAGCTACATGGCTGTTGAAATGAAAATGTATAACAGTGTGCTATGTCCCTACTCTAAAAACGCTTTGGGTCAGTGAGGAGAGTCTGCAGCTGATGGAGTCCATAAGGATCAGCCCAGCCCTACGTTTTAATTACAATTTTACATATGCAAATGTAGTGCCAAAGCTGACTATTCTTTCAAGGAATACACGGTCATATTTTATTCCAAGCATATCTTTGTATGATACGTTTTGAGTAGTGCTGTGAAGGCTCTCCAACTGCGGGATGTGAAAAGTTGGGAAGTCACGGTAGTAACCAAACTATGAAAATCAGACCACTTACTGCATGTGACCCCTAAGGCAGCACTGTCTGATGCTTGCAGAGCTGTGGGGGGAGCAGGAGTGGGAGTTCTAAGTGCTTAGAAGTATGTTTGCATCCTAGAATTGATGTGCTCTTGATATCATAATGCCTTTCTACTGGAAATCCCCGCAGGACAGACGCCTGGTGCGTGGCCTCGAACTAACGTCTAACCCATCTGTGTGTGCCAAGGAAACACACCTTCCCAGGTCTTGTCTAGGGCTTTGCACGTGCCAGAGTTGCTAAAGCCCAGCTCAATTAGCAAGTCCTGCTGGTCCTTCTGGAGCTTTGCTTCGTCCTCTTCAGATCTCTCTGATTTGAATTATTCTATGTCATCAACAAACATTTGACAGTTGGGCCTCAGGAAATCAGAAACTACAATTGCAATTAGGGTTTTTTAATCTCTGTGCATGGGGCATTATTACATTGGGAAGATACTGGAATCTAATTAAAAGAAAAGGCAATTCTTCATTTGCTTAATATGTCACTATTTTTTCTTTTAAATATGAAGCTACAGAAAAGCTTGATTACCTGTGATAGTTGCTGTTCTGTGCCACAGGGACGACTGAGTACGTGATGCAGAAATTCAGTGTCAAGGAACGCTTGAAGAAAGTGTAATTACAGTGAGATTTAGAGGATTCGGAATTCTCTGGGTTTGTTTGTTAATAAATATTTCTAGTTTTCCTGGCTCCTGGCCTACTCTTTTATTTGTAGAGGTATGAAAAAAACACAATTATTTTGGTAACATTTTCCGATATCCAACTTTTTTTCAGCAGGTGGTAAAGCTTACTCTTGTAATTTAATGTGAAATATACAGTGTAATTTCATTTAGATGAAGTTCAAAAATATACACGAACTCAACAATCAAGTGGTTTAGGGCTGCAATATGTGGTCGACCACAGAGAAAATTGCAGGGATGGTGCACCCCGATTCAGGAGAGCATTTCATGTGAGTCAGGAGGAAATGGACGGGATCAGGTCAGGTACACGGCGTGAAAGAAAAGTTACACGAGGTGCTTGTTACAATGGCAAGGAAGACTTCAGTCAGGACGGTGCAATAGCATCAAGATGCAGCCTCAGGGTTGTTGCAGTAGGAGAGAGAGAGCAAACTCCACTCCATTGGCCCGACGGCCGGAGAGTCTTCGAGCACCAGGCCGAGCCAGCAGAAGGGCGCTGCTGGAGCATGAGTCCGTGGGTCTTTCCCGCTACCTGGCCCTGTGGCACTCAGCCACCTACCCCCAGCAGAGCCTGGGCAAACGGGCTCTGTCTGTTTTCATGATCACCTTTCAAAGGAGTGGTTCCCGGGTTCTGGAGAAAGGCATTCCTGGGTTGTAGAAGAGTTAACTCTCGGGGAAGCAGAACATGCAATTGCCACTTTCCTGCTTTGGTTTCCTGCTATCAGGAGACAGAAATAGTGTTGAGTACTATTTAACAGAAACATTAATAGTATCCTAAAGAGGCGGGGATGGTGCATAGTACTATTTAACAGGAGTGTTAATAGCACTCAGTAGAAGCAGAAGTGGGTGGTGTGACGGCTTTAAGGGCTGACTCGGGCAGAGACGGCCGGTGGACGTGTGCTTCCCTGTGCTGTGTTGGCACAGCAGGGTGCTTCTCTGTTCTTCCCACCGGCTGTCCTCGTCTCTCTGAGGTCAAGGGCGGTGCTTCTACGCTCGATTCACCGCTCAGGCAGGAGCATTCATCGCTTCTTCCTAGTACCACAATGACCCTGCCTCCCCCTGGCCACGGCACTCCCTGGAACTGAGGCAGCTGCTTAGGGAGGATCCTCCAGCATTTCCAGGTCTCCGGGGTGACGGTGCTGGCTCTATGTTTGCAGCTGGACACATCGCCTTCCCTCTGTCTACGCTGACTGGGCGATGGCAGCTGCATTGGTGCCCTTGTGGCCTGAGAGAAGTAACGGGCGTCCCCAAGCATCAAACTTGATGCCAAGGAGAGGCTCTGGTGTTGGGGAAAACCTGCGTGGCGGGGAAACCCTGGAATGTACAGTAGAATACATGGCGCTCTCCAGGGGGACGTGGTCAGTCCACCGAAGTCTCCTGAAGGAGCTTGTAGTGTGCCCAGGGCCTACTGGGCAGCTAAGGTTTGGAAAATAAGCCTCACAGTCATGTGGCCAGTCACAGGCACAGCCAGTAGGAATCCCCAGGTTGTCCGGCCCCCAGGGCCATGCTCTGCACCATCTTGACAGGGCCCCCCCGGAGCGTGGGGACGTGACAACAGGCTCAGGACACTGGGAAGCCACCCTGTGTGTGGCACTGGGCAGTGTCAGTAGCTTTCGTGCGTGCCGACCCCAGCCCCAGTGGCCACGTGCTAGGACCTTTCAGGTCGCTCTTTCCTCGGGTTCCGGTGATGCTGCAGCAGCAGGATGAAGGGTGCAAGACCTCTTCCATTTCTAACACGTTTGCTCGCAAACTGATTCCTGCGATCTCACTGTTGTGGCTGCCTCCTGAATCGCTAAACACTGGCTTTATTAGGAAGGGTTCTCTGTTTGTTTGTGTTTTCTGTCAAAGCAGCTTTGTTCCTTGGGCACAAACAAAACTATCCCTCCTCTCGCTAAATTGGCCAGAGCGCCAACCTTGTATAAACCAGGGCTTCTTAGCTCTGGCTTCGGATGGCAGCTCTTTCTCTTGCGGTTTTTACCTACTTAAAATTCGCGTGTTGCTCTTCACATTTACATGTGGCTTACGGCAACAGTCGGAATTTATGAAATGAAACCCACACGTAGCTTACGGCAAAAGTTTGAATTTCTGAAATGAAACCATGTGCCCAAAATAAGCTCAGGGGAAACAAAAATAAAGCAAATAAATGGAAAATCCTCCAAAATGAGCAAAAGCATTAAAATGATAATGCTCCAGCTTTCTGAACTAGCTCAAAAATAATGTTATGCTCAAGATAAGCTTACACCATAGAGATGCTCTCTTCTATAAGCCTTAAAGAAAAAGCAGACTATTACCTCAGACGAAACTCCATTCTGTTAGTTCTACTCCCTGGATTCACCAAGAGATATTTTCACTTACCAAGCCTCCGTATGAGTATTTTTTAACTTCCTCGGTGATTTGAATTTGCAGTCAGGATTAAGAAATCTACATGAACAATATTTGAAATTGTTCCAAAGGTGTTGGCCACAGGCTTCCACTCTGCATAAGCCTGGCCACAGAACTGGCCCCTCCCCCAAATACACACACACTCCAAATCTCTCTTTCGTATATTTCAGATTTTCCAAATCTCGTTCCTCCGAGTAATCAGGTTGAATTTGGGCTTCATGCCAGGGGCTGTGGTCCTTGCCCGGGAAGCCCCCAGTTCAGGTGTGGAGGGGGCGTAAAGGTGCGTGAGGACACGAACAGCTAGCTCCTGGGGCAGAGCAGGGGCCTGTGAAAAGTGAGCAAAGGGTTTTTTTCTTTTTAAAGAATTAAATTCCAGTTTGCTGACAGTTCTGATCTTTCTTCACACTGACATGAGTCATCAGATTGGCTCACTTATACGCAGGAGAAAATGAGTAAAGAATGAACCGATACTTAACACTTTTTGTAATTGTACCTTCTGGATTTCCACTTTCCACTCTGACTTCTGTTTATAGTATAGTTAGACCTGAACAAACAGAAATAATTCCTAAATAATCCAGGCTTCCGTGAAAGCGTTTGACTCTGTCCAGCCCCACCAGCCTGTCTTATTACCCATCTAGAAACAAGATTGGCGTGACTGGGATGATCCTCTCGTTGGGAGGGACATTCATACTTACTTAGCCAACCACTCTGCTTTCAGGGAAATCAACCCCCGAGTAATTGCAGGCAAATGAACGTCAGCCTTCCAGAAAAAGCACCGTGTAGGGAAGGTGAGCCCACAGCTACAATGAACAGGAAACAGCTGGTGCAGCAGGCCCCAGGCTGAGCCCCCTGAACCCCGAATAGGAGGGTTGACCCTGTGTGCACACAGATGTGGCAGCAGAGGAGATAGCATTGAGCTTGCTCAGGCACCAGCCTGGAAGACGTGCAGAGCGATGGTGGACCACACACACAGAGCTATCTCAGGGCAGGAAAGAGCAGATAACCGTGGCGTTTCACCTGGGATTAATCCAGGCCTCCCTCTTATTCCTGCCGCCCAACAGGGAAGAACAGGGAGGGCGAGACGTTTTTTCTGAAATGTGATGCTCTCCAGCAGTTCCTTTATTTATATTCACGGTGGGCAAACGTAGGTTTACCTTATGACTATGCAAAACAGAGTGTGTCCTTGTATTACTATTTATTTGTTGTGTTACTTATTTTTATTACAACTGTCAACCTGCTTTTGCCCACCCCTGTGTGTATCAGGGTTATCATTCCACAAAGACAGTGAAAATGTACAGCTAAACCTAGATTATGAGAAACTTCAGAATGCAGTCTATGTTTGGGGGAGGAATATCATTAGTATAGTTTCAAATAATTTACTGTAAATTATCTCAAGTTTAAAATAGTCTCTATTAAGAATCCACTTTGGACCAAATATTATGCTGGGTGCCCAGGTTCACCAGGTGGAACGAGACAGAGCCCCTGCTGAATGGGTGCTGTTCAAGTGTGTCCCCCAGAAGTCTGGAATGTCCCCGGAGAAGCTCTGCCCTACGTCCAGGGAGGGGCTTCATCCACCGGGACTCACACGGAGAACCTTTCTTGGCCAAGCGCCAGGCTCTGTCCTTGGTGCTGCAAGTGCTGACCGGTCACCTCCAGCTACATAAGGCTAAGAAGCTCTCACAGCTAACGCCCATCATTTTGCCTGATTTCTTTCTTTTTCAAAAAAAAAAAATCGTGGTTTTTAAGAAAGCACATGACAAGTTTATCATCTTAACCATTTCTAAGTGGGCAGCGCAGTAGTCCTCAGTATGGCACATAGTTGCACAACAGATCTTCAGAATTTCTTTCTCTTGAAAAACTGAAACTGTAAACCTTTCAACAACAACCGCTGATAGGAGATATCTCAGTATTTAAATCCATGGAAACTACAAGTAGAGTGGAGGTTGCCGGCGGCCAAAGGGCGGGGGAAGTGAGTTGTTGCCTGGGTTCTCCCTAAATCTCAGTCTTCCTTCGGCTTCTGTTCTCTGCGTGCTGGGCACCTGTCACTACCTCTGAGGACGGACGCCGCTCTGGTTCTGGAGGTGCTGTCTCCAGCTCCTGTCTGCTCCCTGTTCTTCTCTGTCCTTCCTTCTTTGTGCCCATTTGTAGTCGCTCTGCCAAACTTGTTTGCTATTCTTCACAGGCCCCAAAAATCACCACCTCTTGGGTACTCATTATCTCCTTCTGGCCTCACTGATTGGTCCTCTCCCGTTCCAGGATGCAGATGGCCTCATCTCTTTTTAGCATCCTCTATGTGACTGCATAACACACACCCATTCCTCCCTCAAAAAAATCAATAGGTATAGCCACTATGTTTTGGAAAATGTTAAAAACCCCATCTTGATAACCTGGGAAAGAGGAAACAGTGACTGAATTTAATCCAAGAACGATCTCAAAAATGTTATCATTCCCCATCCAAGATGTGGGAGTCTTAGTCTCCAGCCCATTGCTATTCATACATTGCACAAATGTTCTGTAAATTTTTACTGAGAAGTATGTGCAAATTTAAGTGCTCTCTAGACAATTCTAAACATCAGCTTCAATGCAAGACTTTACCTGCTAAAAGCATCTATTTATAGTTTGACACTGAATCTCTGACATTTTGACGAGATACATATTCCATCAGCCTGATACATCACCACCTCCCAGTGAGTCACAATGTCACTAGCTCAGAATTAAACATGTTGCTAAACCACTTTACACCCTTGCAAAGCACATAAAGGCTGTTTGACAATTACCCCCAGGAAAGCAAATAATCAGCACACCTCTGATTCCCTTATTATTAACCATTATAACATCATATGCTGTGATAAATGTCCCTCACAAAGACATTGATTTTTACAAGACTTCCCAAGAGGAAAACACATACACTTGATATAAGAAACCCTCTGTGTCTTCAGTTTGAGGGAGCTCTCCTTGTGTGGCACTGCTTTTCACCTGTCCGACTAAGGCTCTGATTACGGAGTTACGGGGGGAATATTATTGCCTATCGCCCTAACTCTAATACCAAGGGATGTCCTACAAAGAAAAAGAAGTCTTTTTTGGCTGTTTGTTATTTAAAAGGCTATTTTTAACCCAAACCTTTATATTTCCCTACCCATCTTTCCCTTTCATCCTGTTTAATTGCTGGTCCGGCAAAGAAGCCGGCACCTGGTCTGCACCAGGTGGTGCCCGGGACGTCCCTGGGGTTCTCGTTCGGCTCGGCTTTGTTAGCCCTGCCGTGGGGGCATGGGACCGGTGATTCTCCCCTTACCCAGATGATCTTACATGTTAGTCCTGCCACGGAGGCACGGGACCAGTGTCTCCCCTTACCCAAATCATCTTACATGTTAGCCCTGCCGTGGGGGCACGGGACCGGTGTCTTCCCTTACCCAAATCATCTTACATGTTAGCCCTGCCGTGGGGGCACGGGACCAGTGTCTTCCCTTACCCAGATCATCTTACATGTTAGTCCTGCCACGGAGGCACGGGACCAGTGTCTTCCCTTACCCAAATCATCTTACATGTTAGCCCTGCCGTGGGGGCACGGGACCGGTGATTCTCCCCTTACCCAGATCATCTTACATGTTAGCCCTGCCGTGGGGGCACAGGACCAGTGTCTCCCCTTACCCAAATCATCTTATGTGGTCATTCTTCACCAGAGTCGTTCTGCCAGGGCAAGAAGAGCAGTGACTTCGGATGCCCAAGGGTAACTTTCTAAAGAATGTTCTAAATATATTCATAACCCCTTTGGTGACATGGGGGAGTACATTTGACTGTTCAGTGGTATATCTGACTTTATAATTTATAAGGTATTTTTCATGTTCTGTAAGGTTAAAAACTTGAGCTTACAACGGAGACATGACAGTGGCCCATGGTAAACTTGTTACATTAAAAAAAAATTAATCCAAGCCAACGAAACACCTAAGGTGACTGCACAGGTAATCATGAGAAGACACAAGTTTTAAACCCATGGGGACCTGCGTTCACCTCTAACTTGGCCCACTAACAGCCGCCTGGTGATGGTGCTTTCGGTGAGGAAGCTGAGCCTCGGTGTTCTCATTCATAAAACACGAGCGAGGCAGCAGCCCAAACCGAGCGTCTCTGTGGCACTGTGCTGAGCGCTTGACGCATATTAACTCCTTCGATGCTCTTACCATTCCTGTTCTTATGTCTCACACAAAAAAAGAAAGAAGTCCCATAGCAGTGAAGCAACGGCCTCAAGTGTACACGTCTAATACGGGGCACGGCCGGGGAGCCCACTCAGTTTGTCTTCAGCGTATGTTTTCGCTGCTAGGCACACCTTCCTCTGAAAACCTTGAAATTGAACCAGGTAGCAGGTGAGAGTTTATCTCACTGTGCCTGGCAAATTGCAGATGTTCATGAGAGTTCATTTCTTCCCTAAAAACAGATAACAGCAGTAATTACAATGTCTGAATAATATTCTTTATGCCATTCAATGTGCCTTCAAAAGATATTCGCAAAGGTTCAGAAATAGAATCAAAACGTTATAACTGTCAAATGCCTTTTATTGAGTGCTTATTAAATGCATTATCTTATTTAACCTTCACAACCATCCTACCAAGTGGGTGTTACTGTCATACTTATATTATGGACAGAGAAGCTGAGATTTAGAGCTACGGGACTAGGAAGTGACATATCAAAACCCATGATAATCTAACTGCTGCACTAAATTGTATCACAGGCTGTCAGAAGGATAACGACTTAGCCTAATAACTTAGGCTGCTGCAGTGTCTTCTTTGGGGGCCACCAGAAAAGTCCCCTGTACCCTCTGGACAGCAGTGCCCCTTGTTCTGTAACCACCAGAGTAAGATGTCACCGTAGAGGACTGTGACTGATTTTTGCAAGTATATCATTGGTGTCACATAGAATAAGTTTTTTATGGAAAATTTACAGAATGAAGAAGTAGTCTGTAAATTAGACATTAGTTTTGTAAATAAAGTCAGTTAATTCTCCACTTGAGAGCATTTAATTCTATTATATAAATATTAACTTGGGAACTACAGGTGCATAAACGTACTTCATTGGGTTTTATGAGTGTTACGGGTTATACAAATGCGTTCCCTCCCAGTGGGAAGCTTAGGAGGACAACAGAAAGTGATGAGAGAAGCACTTGTGTGTTGAGTAACACAGCAGAATAGTATGTTGCGTAAGTGTGAATCGTGCAGTCCCCAGAACACTTCTTCAGGAGGCTCCGGTGAAAGCGTCGCTGCGGGCTGGTGTGACCCTGGAAGGCACTGCGGACGATGTGGGCTGAGCCTGGAAGGCGGAGGCCTCGTGGTCAGAAGAAGCCATCAGGACTGTGTCCAAGGGACAGTCCAGACGGGGCCCGTTGGGAGCAGAAGACCCATATTGTTGAGGATGGTTGTGGAGACTGGTTAAGAAGAAATGTTCTCCTTCCTCTAAGGATTTGCATCTTCTAACTAGAGATTTTCTCTATTCCTGTCCATCGAACTCACTTACTGTGTTTTACTGCCCTGGGCACGTCCGGAAGTACGCCCAATGCCCAGTGCCCCTCCCTCTCTCCTCCAGAAAGCGTGCCATATGGACCAGTAAGAAGGAACAGTGACTCTGTGGTGGAGATAACTGCTCTAATTTATGGAAGTTGGTCATTGGCGGCCTTCACACTTACTTGTAACCAATTTCTTGTGAGTCATACCACCGCCAGGCAAGCCAGCATCCCCCTTCTCCACACCCCTGGAGCCAGGAGAGCCAGGAAGGACCCGGCTGTTGGGCAACTTTCTACTGCAGCCTAGGCAGGAGGGAGGAGGAGGGGCAGGGGTGGACCGTGGTGGCCGCAGTGGACTCGGAAGGAAATAAAATGATCCCAGGGACATTTTAAAGAAAGAGTAAATGTCAGCAGATACTTACTGAGTGGCCAGCATGTGTATGAAACCGTGATGAGCGCTACAGGAACTCCAGAGAGGGAAATAAAATAATCGCACAGTCAAAACCAGCAATGATACAGGCCCGGCAGTATCAAACAACCCGGCAAACAGCTCACATGTTACAGGGTCCAGAAATGAGAAGGATCCGATTCCTCAGAAAGTGGTAAAATACGTGTGATACTGTAGCACTCATGAAATCACCCGCCATAAGGTGAATAACTTTGATGATTAACAGTGATGTACTGTTGGAAATCGTTTATGTAAAAATATGTAGGTAATTATGGAAGAGATCGTGATCAAAACAGACATCGTATTAGTGGGCAGGGTCCTTTTTCTCCTATAATACATTCCTTCATTATTAGTTACCCCTTATTAATTAACCAAAGGGCATGCAAAATCTGTTTTACTAATGACCACTTGTAGTACTACACGTGATATTATGTATATAAAACAATGTCTATCTCATTACACGTCAGTTAGCAATTTACAGGTTATAATATGTTATAACATTCACCTCGGCATAGTATCATGTACTGTCCTTCTTTCCCATTCACCCCTGTTTTGCCCTCAGATGTTATAGTTCTTGCTACCTGGTTTCCTGGTCAGACGTCCCACTGCTCCTTCTGTCCACCTCACACCCAAGCCGGGCTGGGTGCCCTCATTGTTGCCTGCAATCCCAGTTACTGAACCTCCGAGCAGTTTAGTCTCTAGAGGCCACCCAGCCCAAGGACTCCAAACTAAAAATGCTCTTGACTCCTGTTCCTCTCCTTCCTTCTTCCTCACTGATTTCTTTTCTGTTTGTATGAATTAGTGGCAAGTTCTGTGCTGAAAAACTTTCAGGGCAAAGCTGTCTTTGTCTTCTGATTTTCATCTCTAAGTTCAGACCTATGCTTATAAAACATTGCGTTTAAGTATGATCGTCCTTATCTCGGCCAACCCGAATGCATTTCAAGGGGATGTCACATGTTTCATCGCATGCTTTAACTCAGTGAATTTTAATTAATTAGAATTCATAAATTTGAATCAAATTTTAGAAAATATTCTAATTCTATAATTTCTCTACAATAGTTCTATACTCTGTATTAATATAGACCAACCGCTTCTTTTTTCAACTTGCCATATCCAGATATAGAAGAACATTGTCCAGTTTCACCTTTGTGAAACTGAATTGTCCATTCTAAAAGAATATGTGGTATTTTTCATCTTGGGAGCCCAAGAGACTTTATAAAGTAACTGTGCTGAGCTCACAGTACAGGCAGTGTACAAGCACAGATACAAGCACGATACACATACCCGGGCACCACCCAGGGAGCAGAGTCCCAGTCCTCCATCCAGAGCAGCTGTCGACCTTGGCACTGGGTGGATGGGGACAGACCTGCAGGAACTGGGTGGATGGGGGACAGACCTGCAGGAACCGGGTGGATGGGGACAGACCTGCAGGAACCGGGTGGATGGGGGACAGACCTACAGGAACTGGGTGGATGGGGGACAGACCTGCAGGAACTGGGTGGATGGGGGACAGACCTACAGGAACTGGGTGGATGGGGGGACAGACCTGCAGGAACTGGGTGGATGGGGGACAGACCTACAGGAAGCCTCTCTTCAGACCCACACCACCCGCGCCTCCCCTCCCTGAAACCAGGCTACCTCTCTCAGAACCTCCTGCACTGTGACTGTTCAGGTCACGTGGTAACTTCCATTGCTCATAAATTGTAGTTGATTCTCCTTACCCTCAGGAGTTAGGTCTTACAGAGTCACCACAAACACCGAATTAGTGAACAGTGAACCGTTGCTCTCGGGAAAGGCAGGGTTAGGTTCCCATGACCCTCTGCTCCAACATGTTTGTCAGCTCCCACACACCTCGTTTTGTGTGTATTTCTGTTTTAAGGCACTTTATTTATATATATTTTTAGTCATTAACATCAAACTCATGGCCAACAGCTCTACAACTCATACCTGAATGAAACACATGTATTTTCTCTGTAAGGCACATTCTTGCACTCGGGAACACGAAAGAGAACCCAGTGCATGGAGGCCATTTAAACAGCAAACTCAGCAGCAAAAATGTAAAAAAAAAAAAAGATGGCATTAAACAGACTGTGAAAAGGACATTGGTTTATTGATGCGGACTCCGTCCTGCAGAGTCCATAAGTTGTGGCTGCGATGAACACATTCACATGGACTGCAGAAGTCCTGTGGAGAAAGAGGGACCGCACGGCCACTCTCTGAGAGACAGAGAGGGCCCTGACCCCTGCCTGGACAGGCTTTTATTGCTTTTAATAGTCTGCATCGAAGAACGTTCTCATTCATTATGCTCAGGTTTGCTTTAGGTGATTACTTTTTACAGGTAGCAAAGGAAAGGATGTTACTGACTCCTTCTTACAGATTAACAAAGAAAACATGTTACAAATGCGAGGGAATGATAAGAGTGATTGGTCTGGTGACACTCCATCCTTGGGAGAATGAGCACAGACTTCAGGAAGTTCCTTTAGAGATACGCAGTAAGCATTGGCTGCTTCAGCTCAGGGTGAGGGAGTTCTAGCAAGAGCAGGCCTCAGAGCAGCGTAGGTACAGTGCAGGGCCGGTTTCCCACGGGAGAGCCAGTCAGTGGGTTTGGCGTCCCATGTGCCGACTCGCGCCTGTCGGTTTCCCAACAGGGCTGGGCTGCATTCGCCACTCCACGCGGATCAGTTCCCTATAGTTCATAGAATAAAATGAGAAGCAAGAAGGCAGAGCACCACCTTGCTCAGCCTCCAGGAATGTGCCCACTCAAGCCATGTGCATGTCCATGACGGTCACCAACACTGAGCATTGCCTTTAGCAAGCAGGCAGATGTGCATATGGAATCCACAAATGATGAAGATCAGCTGTATCATCCTCAAACGAAAATAAAGGCCACGGTTCACCTTGGGATTGGTGGTAGAAAGCAGCAGGCACCCAGCGAGTACCTGCTACAGTGAGCCTGGTGTCTTACATCTAACAACACGCTGACCAGGGGCCCGGAGAGTGTGTTTTAATGTAATATCTTTTTGCTTGGGACAAACCTCATTTCTGTGTTAATTGGCCTGTGGTCTCTTCTTGATAGGTGGCCCACTTAGAGTGAATAACATTTAGCAGGAAACAAACAAAATTGAAAGCACTTATGTCCAGCAGAATTTAGTTGTTCAGTAGCTGTCTAGTAGACACACAGCGAGAGTTTTCATAGTGTGGGTATGTTTTAAGATCTCCAAGAAATGCAAGCACAAACTTTTTTTAATCCTCATCCAAGGATGTGTTTATTGATTTTAGAGAGAAAGAGAGAGAAACATCAATGTAACAGAAACATCGAGGGTTACCTCCCCTATGCACCCTCACTGGGGATCAAACCTGCAACTTAGGTATGTGCCCTGACTGGGAATCGAACCTGTGACTTTTTGGTACATGGGATGATGCTCTAACCAACTGAGCCACCCAGCTAGGCTGAAAACATAGACTTTGCACTAGTTAATGTTAAAATGAAATGCAAAGCTATCATTATTAAAACAGTATGTCAGCAGTGCAAGAAAAGACAGAGGGTCACTGAAGTTGATTGGAATATCAAATACTGTTTACATAAGAATTAGTACATTCTAAAGCTGGCAATTGAAATTAATGGGAAAGGAAGGCAAATCATGCTAAAAAAAATTTTATCACTATTGTTTTGAAAAATTAAGTTTCTGCCTCACATTAGATGCTAAAATAAATTCCAAGGAGGTAAAGAATTCAAAACTTACAAGAAAGGATACACAGAAGGTGATACTAAAAAAATGGAGTATTTTTCTAATCTCTAAATTAAAAAATTCTTGTACTCATAAAGACAAAGAAAAATTGACAGATATGACTGTATAACAATTAAAATTTCATGTAAGTGAAAAATATCAGCGAATTACTACAAAAGCATAAACTGAACCCCGGCTCGTGAAGCTCAGAGGATTGAGCACCAGCCTGCAAACCCAAGGGTCACTGGTTCAATTCCCAGTCAGGGCACATGCCTGGGTTGCAGGCCAGGTCCCCAGTTGAGGGCGTATAAGAGGCAACTGAACAATGTATCACTCACACATCAAGATTTCTCTCCCTCCCTTCCCCTTTTTCTAAAAACATAAATAAATAAAATCGTTTTAAAAAACTGAAAAAAATCTGTTGGCATAAAGGCCATGCATGTAATATATTTTTAAAACTTTTTAAAATCAACAACAGAAAGTAAAAGTTAGTGACCAACCAGGTTATAAAAGAAGATCCAGAATTGTTCAGTGTTTTAAAAAATGCTGAAGTTCTTTCTAATCTAAGAAATACAAACAAAAATAAAAATATAATATTTTATCATCTCCAAAATTGATAGCATTTTCTTTTAGTTTTAATGATGGAGCATTTCTAACAAGCAATTTTTGCAAAATAGGTTAATATTTTTAACATCTTTTTGTTCTTGAACAGAGATGTTTCACTGCTGAAAATCATAACCCAATGAAATAATTGTAGATCCCACAAGTTTTTTTCTAGGTTGTTCATCCAACAATTACATATAATTGTGAAAAACGTGAGCCAACATCTGCCTCCCAAAACGGAGGAAATGGTTAAGCACGTTAAGTCTACACATGTAAAGGTATTTCCTTAAAATAAAGCTCCTAAAAATGTTTTTGAAGACTATTTACACGGACACACAATAACAGCATAATTTTAATAAGTCGTAATAGAACACTGGGGCAGTGTTATCCCAGCTTTACAGATAAGGATTTTTACATGCATGTACATGAAGTTGGAAAGAAAACAATGAAAATATTAATAGATTATTTCTTGTCAGTGAGTATAGGGGAAATTTATATTTTTATGGTTTTCTGTATATTCTAAATATAGTAAAATATACATTCATTTACTTTAAAAATGTGAATTTTAACTATCTCTTTTCATTTACTTTGCAGCTTGACCTTTTTAAACCATTAAATTAAGTTCCTCAAAATGGTCACACTTGAATGTTTAGCATTCTTTACATCAGTATATTTTTAAATCTTGATTTTTTTCTACTGATATTGTGCACTTTTAGATACTGGCATATCCTCAGCTATGGCCGTGTCTGTTCAAAGCCAGAGTCCCTGCCAGGTTCATAAAAAGTTGAACTTCCCTGTATTTTGATTTGCAGGAATAAATAAATGTTTTAACTGCACTTCACCTGCTTTGGCTAAAGATGGATGACAGAAGAGGGGGCAGAGTAAATGACCAATAAATACAGGAGAAAACCTGGGACGTTTTTGTTTTTGTTGCTACGTTTTATTACCGTTCTGCTGGTAAATTATTTATAATAGTGCTGTAAAGAATGTTTTGAATGAAGTCTCAGGTCTTGCTTCCAAAGGATGTGTTTGTTTTTATCGGTCTGAATTCGATGACTGTGTTAGGGTTGGAGGAGGGAAGATACATTTCATGGGTTGTCAGGTACTTACGAGGACAATTACGAATCTTCTTTAAAAGCCGTGCAAGGCTGAAACCTGGGGGCACTGCCAGTGTTCTCCTCCTGCTGCTCTGCAGCGAGCCGTTGCAGCCGGGGGAGACGACGGGCAGGCTGAGCCGGGGGGCGGGCAGGCCGGGCGCAGGTCTTTTCGTTCCTCTTCTTATGAGTGCTGGAATGTGCACAGTTCTCTGAGACAGGGCTCGCTTGTCTGCAGAATCGGAGTGAGTCCGATAGGCAGGTATCCGGTAATCCCAGCACAGGCTGGGCTGCGTGCTGCTTAAAGAGCCCATCAGGGTCTCTCTCACCGGGCTCTTTTTATGGAGCTGGGTAACGAAGAAGTTAGAGTGCTATTCTTAAAAGGAGCCTGGAGTGCCAGGCGTTGTGAGCTGCTGGTGGCTGATGTGCACAGGCACGTCGTCAAACACCGGCAAAGTTCCGGAAAAGGAGCCCACGTGCCTAACTACAGCTTCTCGAGAGTAGAGAGACCCACCCTCTCCCTCTAAGAAAGGAGCATGGACGCGTTCCAGGGTGTGTCTGCGTGGTCAGTGAGATGTGTAGTTCTGTGATCATACTCTGAGAAAACTTTCAAAAGTAGGTCCCACAGATTGCAGACCATGGGCAGACGTAAACACTGTCTGTGCGCTCTCAAGTAATCCGTGGTTTGGAGCTCCCTAGGGTGCTGGCGAGCCAGCCAAGGTTCGGTGCAGAATGTGCACCGAAAGCACATAAACGAACGGGCACCTCTGATGAAAGTAGCGCCTTGGGCCCTCACACAGTTCTCCCAACCACCATCGGCTGCCCCGTCGTGTTCTCTCATCACCGGTCTGAAATCTCTCCCCCTTCAAAGGTGATTTTAGTTTTGGGAAGAGGCAGAAGTCTTAGGGCACCAAATCTGGGCTACAGGGGGCTGAGCCAAATCTGGGCTGTAGCTGGTGATTTGATGTTTCGCCGGAAACCTCCGTATGAGACGTGATGCATGAGCGGGTGCATTGTTGTGATGACAATGCCAACCACCAGTTGCCCACAGCTGTGCCTTCGGAGTCATCCGAATAGTTTCCGTGGAAGAATGTTCAAGCTTAACGCAAAATTTAATGCAGATCTGTTACTCTACTCTCTCTGTCAGTTTGAATGCAATGGCCACATGGTACACATGCTCACTCAGTGGCATCTACCCCCCACTGACTAGTACAGTGAAGTGGTCATTGTTCACGCGTGTGCATTCCCATCCACTCTCCTTGGCTGCCAGGTTACATCAATGCCGTGCAAACTGCTCTCGTTATATTAGCAGTGGCTGGGCTTTTTCTGGACAGGCCTCTCATACCTCAGCTGTACATGGGAGGTCCCAGGAAAATAGAGTAACTCCCCAAAGTGGCTCAAGCCACCACCTTAAATACCATCTTCAGCTAAAGACAAAAGAAAGATTTGGGGGGCGGGGTGGGGGGCTAGGGTGGGCAATCCACAGGGAGGTGGGAGGAGGAAGTGTCTGGTGAGCAGAGGCTGCCCTGCCGTGCAGGGAGGCCTCTCGGGTAAGAAAGTCCTCTCTCCTGACAGCTCTCTTCCTAGTACAGGCCGCCTTCGCCTTCGGATGTCGATTTCCCTCACAAATACAGGTTTCCTTTATAAAAGGGCAACTTCTACTCAGACTTCAGAGCTTTTTCTGTGCCTTCAGTGTCTCAAAATAAGCCTCTGACAAAGAGGCCTGTTTGGGGGTGGCATATTCTTATTCCCTTAGTGTCTGAAAACTGCTCATTTTTGCCAGTGTTTTAGGTGTTTCAGAAAGTGAATCCTGTCCCTTTTACTCCATCTTGGCTAGAAGCAGTTTCTCGATCCTTCTATTTTAAGATGTCCACTAATTAAAATGTGACATATTTTGAGGACTTAATACGTGTATGCATACACTTTGAAGGCTCTCCTGGATATCAGTTAGAAGCTCAGTTTTAAGGGTTAGCTTCAAACCAGTCCTCTCGTTAGAGGAGCGAAGAGAAAGGGGAAGCCTCTGTGGTCTAAGAAATCCTGACAGGTGAGTCTGGAGACGATGAGAAAAGAGGGAATGAGAAATGAGGGAGAGAAGGTGTGCTCCCTGAGGGCGATTTCAACTCTAAGACTAAGTCCCAGCGGAGAACTCGGTGAAGAACGGAGACCTCAGTGTACGTGTGAGACCCTCCGTGCTGTTTCACGTACTCTGTGACAGCCACTGCTCGGCACATCGTATTTGTGGGCTCACTTACTTGTCTGACAACTCCGTGAAGTGAGTTATCATCATCCTTTAAACAGTAACCGTCCAGGCTGGAAGTCTTCCTGGAAGAAGGTGTGACTGAGCCCATGCTGGCCGGGAAAAGGACCAGGCCCTGGGGTGCACCCAGGAGCAGCGGGCCGGGTGGACCAGACGGACGTGCCTGCTGTGCCAGGATTGATGGAGTGCATTTATGCGATGGGCTTGGGGAAGAATGACGCAAGGTGTTTGGAAGAATTAGCACTGCATGTGGATAAAGGGGCTGGAAAAGGTGCCTGGTTCGCAAGGAAGAAGCATCTGCCGTTTCTGGATTGGCTGTGGCCACAGTTCGGAAAGTTCGTGCGTAAGCAGGATGCAGGGCGTCTAGTCTGGTGGTAGCCACTCTCTCCAGGTCGTAACGGAAACAGGCACCTGGAACTCACCTCCAAGCGTTTGCTCGGGAATGGGCGGGGTTTCTCCAGCGGCTCTGTCAGCTGCCGAACCACCCTGGTCTCTTCTTCCCGCCCCGAGGCCTGCCGTAACTGAATGGGGACACCTCAGCATTCTTCTTTGTCCATCCCCATTTTACAGATAAACCGGTTACGCCAATGGCCCAAGATGCCATCGTTAGCAAACGGCGTGGCTCAGATTGAAGTCCAAGCTCCTTACCTACTGTGTTATGCTCCTACGAATATCAGTCTCACCGAACTTAGCTCTCCTGTTGTAAGCCCACAGCATATTAAAAAGAGACTTGGAGGTGCTGAGATAAATTTTTCATATGAATGAGACTTTGGCAGCGAAAGAATTTTTACCCTGGACCGCACCATACAGATATTACCAGGTGGAGGTCAACTTATGTGAAAAAGTGCTTATTTCCAAGAAATACCAGTGAAGTAACTTAGCAATTACTTAAAAATAGTATTAGACAATCCTTTCATACCCTCAATGTGCTAAAAACAAAGCATTTAAAAATCTTATTTAATCCTTTTTTTTTCAAAATTCTCCCCACAAGGAATAAAGTGAAATTAATAAAGCCCCTTCTACTTCAACAGGAAAGTATTTTCTGACAGTGTTTCCTGCTGGCTTCTCCTGGTTCCAGTGTAGACCATCCCTCGTGATGACTTTTCACTGTTCGCCCAAAGGTGTCCCCATTTTACGAGACCAAGAGCAGATGTCTCTTGTCATCTGTCACCGAGATAATCTCACTCCTTAGCACGCAGATGAAATCCCCCGAGTGCCACCTTCAGAGGAGAAAGGGCTGTCTTGCAGCAGCGAGTGAGGGCCACCTGTGAACGCCTTCCCGAGCTGAGGGCCCCGTGAGGACAGCATCACAGGCAGCGCTGCCCTTCACAGTCTCCAGCACCGTCCCGGAAAGGGGGAGCGGAGTGCTGTTAGTATCACCTCCGAGGTGTGGACTGGGTTTTGATTCTTCCCCTATAAGTACTCTCCTGTGCAAACTCCTCTGCAGTCCCTGCCGTCAGTAAGTTTTATAAATGCCGTATGTGAGTCTTTAATTCACCGCTGCCTGCTAGAGGCTTATTTATTTTTTGAAAAAGAGGACCCGGAGAAGTCACGTGGAAACTCACGGGCAGCTCCCTCTCCAGGGCTGTGGTGTGCTCGTGGAAGAGCTATGAAAACTTCCAGGGGGCGGCAGGCTGCCCCTTCCCTTCCTAACAGATAGATGTGCTTAGTGGGCGTCGGACAGCGAACTAGCCAATCAGGAAAACAGTTGCCTTTCTGTTCAGAGGGCAGTAATGTGTCAGCTCTGTAGCTGTTCACAGGATTCCCTCATATCCCTCCTCCCAGCTCCACCTCTGAGTTCAGAAAATAATAAAACACACTGCAAATCCCCAAGCAGTGGACACCTTCCAGGAGTTAAGCTGAAGCCCATCACGTCCCCTTCCTAAAGGAACGGTAGCCCACTTGACATGTCTCTAGGGCAAAGCCCGGCAAGCTCTTTCTTAAAGGGTCAGACCCCAGACCACAGATGTCTCAGGCCTGAGGGCCAGCCACGCGGTGTCTGGGGGATGTGCTCGGCTCTGCCACTGTCCTGGGAGCAGCCACAGGCGCTGTGTAAAGGAACTCGCGTGGCTGTGTCTCAGGAGAACTTTCTTTGTAGACACTAAAATTTGAATTTCCTGTAAGTTTCACTTCACAAAACGGCATTCCTTTTCTCTCCTTTCTCCAACGATTTGAAAAGACAGAAACCACTGCATTTGGCCCCGGGCCAGTTTTGCCAGCCCCACGGTTAGCAGCGAGTCCGAAAAGGGCTCCCTGCCCTCAACACCACCGACACTCGGCCGGACTGCGGCTGTCCTGAAGGATAGCACCGCCCTCCCCCAGCTGTGACCACTCAAATGTTTCCATTGGGGGCAAAACCGACCCCGAATGAGAAGCACTGGCCTGGTGCACCGGGAGCATAGGGTGCACCCCGTAAAATAGGAGCTGCGTGCTGCCCAGCACCGCTCCAGGCTTCAGCCTGAGAGAGACCCACAGAATTCGCATGATCCCGGGACCGAGGAGACAGCACTGCCTCCCAGCTGGTGACACCGAGGACGTCCGAGACCTCAGGCGGCCCAGCCCGGCGTGGAACCTGGATGGAGGCGTCAGAATGTTTATGCAGAAGTCCTGACTTAGATGTCGGTATTCCCTGCCCCCTTTCCTTCTTTTTAGATCATTTCCCATGCGTCTCTCCACCCCTCACACTCGGGAATCGTTACAGTGTGCACTGCGAGGGTAACTCTAGTACTTGATCAGTAGCTGATGTCGTCAGTTTGACCAGAACACACAGACGGTGAGGGGGGACCCACGGGATACATAGTTTGTATTAAATTAAGAACCTACGTTAGTTTCTATAAATCCTGTTCAAACATGAAGTCCCCTCTTTTCCGGACCCCCTTCTGATGTGCAGGCGGCTGGAGGTGTGTGCGCTCTTGGCTTCTGAGATGTTTAGGCCGAAGGCCCGGGGGAGGCGATGTTCTGCAATGGGGGCCCCGAGGCAGAGACCCCCGTTCCTCCCTGCCGCGTCTTGCCCGCAGCCCCAGGCTGCTGGTGCAGACCCGCTGCTGCCTCCCCCTGTAGGACGCAGCTGTGCCGTTTTCTGTAGCTCATCAAAGGAAGTGTTTCTGGATTCCATTGAAAGTCCTTCCACAGAGTCCCAGATCCTATATTCTAAGGAATACTTTTCCCTTTCATTTTTTTACAGCCTCAGAAATAACTTTTGATCTTCCCTGGAGCATATCATATCCAAATTATGAATATTTTGTCTTAACTTTCTGTGAATTCCTCTGGATAATTATTTGATGTCTCAATGCAAGAAAAAATGAATAATGTATCTTCTGCCCGGCGTGTGTGATTTCTGATGAGTGAAGGCAAATTGCCCTGCCCTGCTCCGCTCCGTAAACGAGTGAGAAGGTCCTGTCAGATGCAGTGAACGCGGCACCATTAAATACGCCGAGAAAGCGGAATGTCAGCAACAGCAAAAACGGAAACTTTTTAAGAGCCAGAGCGGTGCTCTGAATAGGAACCTGAGTTTTAGCTTCTGGCCGCTCTGACTGACTAGACAAGTCAGAACTGCTCTGAACCTGAGCTTCCTGATCCCCGAAATAAAGGGGTCGGACTGTACAGTTTCTGAAGACCCTTACGACCTGGGTGCAGCTTGTAGCAACGGTCACACGGCATCGGCATCACATTCTACGGCTCTTACATTCTAAATCCGGGTTCCAAAGAGCTGCCAAAATTCTGAACCAGATATTTGGAAAAGTTTGGTGATAAATTCAAAATAATCTGTATGTCTCTGAATTCCTCTTATAGGAGTACTTATAGGTATTTATCTGTAAAATGCAGGCCAAAAGAATGAATATAAATGAAAAATCATGTAGTTTGGTATAATGAAAGATTCAGGCTATTATAGAACACCTAGGATGACTTAAATTAGAGGTTAAAGAACGATTTCTTAAGAAACTCCACAGTTCAGACTCGAAAGTGGCAGATACTCACGGTGTGCTAGTCCTCACCTGGAGGGTTATTTTGCCCCGCCCTCGGGGGCGTTAAGCAATGACTGAGACTTTGGGCGTTAAAGGCATCTAGTGTGTAGAGGCCGGGGGCGCTGCCAGACACCTAAAACGCACGGTCAGGCCCACAGCGGAGAACGGTCTGGCCCGAGATGCCAGCGGTGCTGGCGCTGAGTAACCCTGCGGTGGGCCCGCCCCCTTTCTGTTTCTGAGTCAGATCCCTGTCTCTCCTCCTCCTGTCCACCTCCAGGCGCATCTGCCTCCTACCAACAAGTGCACATAGTAAGTGTCCTTGGCGTAGGTCTCCCTGTGTATCAATATATAAACTTTGCCAGCGCAGAGTGCATGCATAGGGCAGAGATCTGAGCCCCAATGTCTGCTTTTCCTCAAGCCTGAGAAACGCTGCAGTGCACACCAACGATGCAGGAGTTCTCGTTGCCATTTAGCAGAAGCAGCATCTGGTTCTGCATACGCTCCTTCTGCGGCCAGGCACTCCGGCCCTCGCTTTCTTCACCCAGATACTCTGTTGCGCTGCTGAGAGCAGCAACCCACAGACCGTAATGTCGGCTCCTCCCGCTTTGAGAAGCTCTGGGCAGACTCAGATACACAGCTTCAGGATGCCCCGACTGAATTTCCACAGGCCAAGTCGCGTGTCATTTGTGTACGTCTGTCTTTTCTCCAGATACAAAATGGCATGCCTAAAGCTAAATACAGGTAATTACAATTGTACATTTTGCCTGAATTATCTCATCAGTAACAGTATCACCTAATTGTGCCTCATTGGAATTGGCCTAAGTAGAAGGGAAAAAAAGTGCCTTACCTAAGTATTTTAATAGATTTATGTTACATACCACACAAGGCCCCAATTAGTTGAGATACACTGTTATTTATTTTAAAATAAAATTCAACAAATTGCAGAAAATTTATTTTGATCTTGTTTTCCTTAAAGTTTTATTGTCAAAATAAAATATTTCTCCTACAAAGCCTGGGATTGTGCTCAAGAGTTGGTACAGTTGGACTGAGCCACGGTACACCCTAATAAACGTGGGTTCGGACATACAGAGGAGCAAACGGTACCTAAAACACAGCAGCTTAGTTTTACTTGCACGACCTTTTTCCCCTCCACTTTATCTAATCTCAAGTAAGAGAAAAAGTGTTAAATCCTCATTTTTGGCATCCTTATCTTTGTTTTCTAGGAAAAAATAGTTACACAGAATTTAATGGTAAACGCAATGAAATCTAGGTTTCAAAATATGCTTTTTCTCCCACTAATTTAAAATTTCAAGAAAATTCAGCAAATGGTGTTTGTAGAAAGGAACAGCGAGGACGAGAAGAAAGCTTCCGAGGGGTGGTGTTGCTCTGGCGCCCAGGCTTCCCCTCGCGTCCACCCCCTGCACGCACTGGCCCGAGGACATGCGTGGACATGCGTGGCGGGGGGTTGCAGTGCACAGAGGAGGAAAAAGTTCACGTCAAATTGGCCAACGTGGAAGCAGGGAGCTTGTGCTCTGAAAGCCCAGCTCCCAGGCGGCACGTGGACTGCGAGTGATGCAGTGCAAAATCCTAGGGCGCTTCGTTAGTGGTTTTCAGGGTCTAGCTGGGAGCTGACTGGTTGGCGGTGATTTCTTCAGGTCTTGATGACAGTTCTGAGGTCTCTTCTGGCCTCGCTCTGTCTGGTCTCACGGGTAAGTAGCCACCGGTAGTTCCACCTTAGGGCTCAGGAGCTGGCACAGGACCTAGTTAAGGTGAGACCTTGAGCCCGCCAGAGGTTTGCACCTGGTGACCCTCCGTCAGGCCAGGGCTACTACCTTCTGCTGCCTCGGGTTGCTGATTATCCGGGGGAAAGGCTAGGTCTCGGAGAGGGAGAGAGAGATGATTTCTAAAGCTGGGATTTAGAACCTGATTTTATCCGAGTTTTAGGGACCCTCGGTTTCAGTATTTCTCACCGCGTGTTTGTTGTCCTGCGCACCAGTGTTCTGGGTTCCCCCTCCTTTTGAGCACGTGGTCAGATTGCTTTTCCCCTCTTGCTTGAACTGAAGGTCAGTGTGACCACGTGACTTTGGTCTGTGCTATGGGAGCAGAAATAACGCGTCACTCGAGTGTCACAGCCCTAAGAGCTGGTGTGTGGCTCACCAGCACCGCCAATGACGACACTGCAGGTGGCTGAGGTGCTGTCAGCCTGCATCCTCAGGTGAGGATGACAGAGCAGTGACCGTGTGGCAGACACAGACCTAGACAAACGCCGGCCGCGTCACACCACCGACAGAGCGGGGCTGCTGGCTCTGCGGCAGACCCTCTCACGCTGACCGGTGACTCGTCTGTCCAGGTCATCGGCTCCCGGTGTAAATGCCCCAGAGAGACAGGTAAAGCCTGAGAAGGCGGTTTTGAGTAAGTCCGTTTACATCTCCTCAAAGAATCATAACAATCCAAGAGCCACCTAATTTAAACCTTCACTGTGCAAAGACAGTTTGTCTAGGAACGCCTTTGCTGAGACTAGTGATGAAAATTGCGGAGCACCAAGGAAGCGACGAGACAAATCCTCAGGTGTCAGCACCTGCAGGAATCCTGGTTGTCGTCTCACGTGCCCCGTGCTTTGTGGGTGAGGAAGTGAGTCTCGGGGGCCGTGAGCATCGTCCTCCTCAAACCCCTGTCTCTGCTGTCTGTCCGCAACAACGTGGGCGTGGGTGTGTGTGGGAGATGGGGTGGGCAGGAGACAGAGAAGTTACGGCATCAAATGGGAGGCATGTGTGCACACGGCGCGTATTTGTGGGTGGTACCTGTCTGTCGTGCCTGTGCTGAGTACCGTAACGGAAACAAGGGTGAGACAAAGGGCCCTCTGTGAAGATACTTCGAATCTCCATGACCAAACAGTAAAGAAACATGTGAACAGCTTGAGAAATGAGTAAATGAAGTGACGTGATGCAATAGGTCGCAGCACGTTGCAACAGTAAGGGCTGGGGCATTTCAGAGGGTGATTTGGACTGAGTTCCAGGGATCCGGGAAAGCTCCGAGGGAGGGATGCTGCCTGAACGCAGCCTCGGAGGGTGGGTGGCCGGGAGAGGAGAGAGGCGTCAGGTTAACCGTTCCGAGGGGAGAGGCAAGTTTTCCCAAGCTCGTGGGGAGCAGGAGTGGTTTGGGAACGTTGCGTGGCACACAGGTGCAGGGCCCGTGGGCCTGCGGAGCAGGGTCGGGATGAGGGGGGCCAGCATGGAAGGAGGGGTAACCGGTGATGGGGTCCAGATGAAGCAAGCTCAGGGGGCTCAGCGAAATTAAAGGCACAGCAGTGCGAGGCCTTA